>JANIIA010000190.1:18756185-18777669 GCA_027478495.1 Erythroxylum alaternifolium
TAAGTGCGTAGATAAATATAAGTGGCACAAATCATCAAATCAAGACGATACTTAAGTAAAAGCTGAATAAGACGGATCAGACAGAGTGATCAAGTCTAAGACATCAAACGAAGCATACGAAGCTAATCAAGTCTAAGACATCAGATGAAGCATACGAAGCTAAGCAAGTCGATATAATTGAAGAATATGCTAGAACGTCGGTTAGTTGGAGTTGGTTACAGGACTTAACTAATAACAGACTTTAGAAAACTCGACAAGCTGATTTCTCAAGAAGACTGTTGGAGATTTAGGCTATAAATATTAGTCGTAGTCGTAGACTTCAAAAAAAAGGAATTTTGAATGTACAAAAATACTCAAGAGAAATTATGTGCTCAAGTGCTTATGCTGTGAAAAATATTTTGAGAGAAAAGAAAGAAAAAAAGAGAGAAAATACATCTGTAACGTGAGTGTGAAAGCTTAAACAATATCTTTTCAAGAGAAAGGAAGGCTAGAGCCTGAAGAGGCTTAGGAAGAAGATAGAGAATACTTTGTGAAAGAGACCTGAAGAGGCTCTGCAAGTGTAGAAATAATACTTGTAACATTGAAAGAGATAGTAAAATCTCAGACAAACTCTAAGGACTAGACGTAGCCCAAGGTTAAGGGTAAACCAGTATAAATCGCAGTGTCATATTCTCTAACTCTTACCTTTTTAATTCTCTTGTTATTAGAAGAATAGATACTAATTTTCGTTATTGCATTACTCATCAAATTAAGTGCATTATGTAAACTTGTAATCGTCTAAATTTGTCAAGAAAAACAAGAAGATTTTAAAGATTCATATCTTAGACGATTTAACACAATTCAACCTCCCTTCTTATGTATTTTTCATATTATACGTAATTTCTATATTAACAAGTGATTTACTTCACACCTTTTATTGGTACAAAGTCAAATGGAATATTTCTTATATGTGTGTGGATTTTCTCATTATGATGATTGTATAATTGGTTATTAGATTTAATATTATTAAAGTATCTCGTATAGAAATTATTATGTCTTGATGCTAGTTATAACTTATTGTAAATTGGGTAATTTAGCCAATAGTCCTTAGATATAGTATAAATTATATAGAGATAGTTAAGTAAATCAATAAATGATTCATCACTCTAAAATAATTAGGAAGACTATTACACTATTCTTGTTTTTAGTAATTTAAGGAAATCTCTAATAAGAGTGAATTGAAATTTGAAATATTATTAATTATGAATAAGTTATTTATTAATAAGAACCAATATGATTGGATTTAAAAGAGTAGATACTAATTTCCTATTTTATATTGAATTTAAATATTGGATGATAAAATGATTAAGTTATAAATCATAACTATGCATGAGAGTCAAACACACTTTCACATTCTTAATATTTGCGTGATTATGACATATTATTAAATGTCAATTTGATTAATGATTATAAATTATTTAATTAGAGAATTAAATAATTAAAGATCAATTAAAAGAATTTTTAGATTGTTTAATTCTAATTATGAATTATTATTATAATTTATAGTCAATGTCAACATATTAGGAACATATGAGTCACAAATAAAAAATAGTTTAAAAAATTAATTTAAATTTAAGATGAATTTAATTGTAAAGTTTGAGCGCCTTCAGAGATCAAATATAATATATTTAACTTTATTAAAGTTAAATTATAATGTTCAATTTATTCATTTAAAAAAGTTCAATTGAAAATTTATAAATTTTAATTTTTTTTGTTGTGCCCGTAATTTGATCACAATGATTCTCCAACCGGTAGAAAACAATGGGACGCAGATAATGTTATATATGATGTGGTATTTACGGCACAGAGAATACTTGTGCGCCAATGATAAAACACAGAAAAAATAGTTGTATGAATAAGAAGATAATGATAGTTCGTATATATTCAAGGCTTTAAACTGTTTAGAGAATCATTTGTGCATTTATATTTGTCAATTATCATGAAAATAAAAAAGAAAGAAAGAAAAGAAGCTTTTGATTCTATGTGAAATCTATGTATCATTCTTTATCACTTTTTCCCTTTCTTCTCTTTACTGTTTTCTCAATTATATACGCAAATGATGAAGCGAGGTCCATTGAACGGAGCAAAAGTCGGACCATAGTAGCAGATTACGTTTGTTGCAAGTTTTCTAGTCCCAAAAATGGATCAAGTATCAGTGCATGTGTACAAGACATTTTCATTAAAAAAAATATTAAATTGTTAATAGATCGTAGTGGTAAAGAGACAGATTATACGATTTGAAATTATTTTGCCATTAAATCCGTAAGCTCGATGGTTTTATAGCTTATGAATATCCACTTTAAAATTCCATATTTTTCTTTTTTCCAAAAAAAAAGATTTTATTAATAATGAAATCCTGATTGATTAATCTTTGGCGCTTATCCTCAAGTTTACCTAACAAAGACTTAACTCTCAGTAGACCTTTTGGTTATGTATTTAAAATAATGCGTTAGTGATGGATCCATTTAGAAATTCAGAAGCGGCACGGACTTCTTACCTAATTCTTTTCTTTAAACTTATAGTCTGAAATTTCATCTGTAAAAAAAAAAAGAATTAAAAGGCATAATATAAAGTATCACCAGTTTTGTAGCCTAATAATACTTACTTTTATTTCGAAGCAGTTACTATCAGCACGTCGCAATCCCATTACAATCAATCAAAGTCATTCCCGACCCTTCTAAGAATTTAGAAGCAAATTCTTGTTGTATTATTGGAGTGTTGAAAAGAAGTATGAAGAGAAATGCCATAAAGAATTTGTCTACAAATCGTTTCTTTAAAGAGATTGAGGACCACTTTGGTGATGTAGGACAATATTCTTGCTTCTTTTCTTCCATAGGATGGGCTGAGAGCCTTTCCCTTTTGGGCATCTGTTCCATTTTATAATCATGTTGTGTTTCCTTTCTCACTTAGCTGTTCTTCAAGAAACTTCCTTAATTAGTGTTAGCGTCAAAGCTTTCCTCAGTTAAGCAGGAAATTAGGAGTTAGGACGGTGGTTGACCACCCAATGATCAGGCTTTTCTTGTGTTACCCGACTGCTTTTTGTGGGGCTCACAAAACTTACCCATATTACATTCTATCTTGTCATATATGATTATAATTAATTATTACCATTTTTCAAAGTAAGTTAGCCAACCTTAAGGGACAATTAACACACGTATTCATCTCATCTCAATAGATTTAAATGCTTGCTGGTTAATAACAATTGTAATTTATAAACGATAGAAAGGGAAAATGTTAGAATTTAGTGAATCATGTGAACAAAGTGGTGTGTTGGTTGGTTTGGTTTGGTTTCTACGAAGATTCTTAAAGAGGACTTAAAAACGTGGACGGCGGATACGCGTATCCATATGGGCGGTCAAGATTAAAGGATGACCCATGACCACCCCCACAATACTAAAGACTCACCATCAACTTGCTCCTCTCTGACAATCTCAACCTCTTGTTACGTTCACTCCCAAAAGTTTAATATATTTGTGCTGTTGTCATTATTCGTTTCGGGGCTTTTGTTAGGTGTTTTTTCTTATCAACCTCTTGCATAAAGTATACATATTCACTAAGCGAGGATCACGCAAAAATCTCTCTCTCTCAAATCTCAAATCTCAAATCAGAAGCTTGTCTCAATAATAAAATGTGTCTTAATCCCACCGTCCCAATAATTCTCTCTGTGTTTAGTTAGGAGTTTACTATTAACCTCATAATTATAAAATTGTTTTAATCGTGTGTTGGACATCTTGGTCACAACCGTGATTAGGGCACCTGCTTTCTCTAAAATCAACTTGATCAATTCCAACTAGGATGCAGCTACTTGGATCAAAATCAGGAGTGCCATGGCCATATGGGTGGGTCAGTCAATAATGTCAAGTTGCAGTAGTTTAATCACTTCCCAACCAGAGGAATGTAAGTTAATGGTATCTGTTTAATCTAATAAGAGAGAAACACGATGGCTTGATTACAACAATTAAACCAATGAATTTGTTATATATATATATATAATTTGAGTTAGCCAAGTGGATGAATCAAATATCAACTTGGAAATTGGAGTTGTGACATTTAAGCAGCTAATTGGAGGGTCTGTTGAATTTGAGAGGTTCTATCAATGCATATATTTGATGGGACTTGGGTCATTGTATGCGTCTTTCCTTTTTCTTGGTTTAGTACTCTAAGGAGATTTTTAGTTAAGAAAGGGCGAAAAAGTGAGAAATGGTTTAGCGATGCCTGTGGAGTTTTCATGTTTCATTGTAAAGGGAGGGCCAATATTTAGATGTGAAATATTCACCGTGGGGTTACAAGGCAGAGATTAATTATTTTATCTACTTTATTTTTAAAAAAAATTTTAATGTGATCATCCATAAGCAGATATCTTTGAATAGAGCCTTTTCTACTGGAGTTACAACTAACCGCAACTACAAAATTATAGTTAGTAATTACGGTGACGTTTAACATTTAAATCAAAACCAAAAAAAGAAGAAAAGGAGGCTACGGCATTGCTTGGCGAATATAATTAACAACATTTGCATATACAAACAAAAGCAGCCTACATTCAAACTCCAGTAGAAGCCAGATTTGCATATACAAGAAAGGAGCTCCAAATTTATACTACATCCCCAACCATAGACGATGTAATTATATTTCCTGTTTGAGAAAAAATTAATTAAAAAAGTGCAAATTTTCGTTAGAATTAAAAAATAAAAAATTGGATTATTTTTATTTACTAGAATCAATATTTGCATAAAACTGAATTTTGGTATAAAAGACAGAATCAATGAATGATTTTTTCATGTATCGCAAGCTCTATATGGTATTGATTAAAAATGAACAATATTGACCAACATTAATCATATGTTTACTCCAGGCACGAACGAGCACACCAAAAGCAGAAAAAAGACCGACTACATGGCAAAAGTGGTCCCTAGGACGTTGCCCTTCGGAAGAAAACGAATAAAACATTTTTTGCGTAATTAGTTTTCATTAATTAACGCACATGCTAATGTGGTCCCCCATCTCCTTTATCTTGTCATTTGTGCGTTGCCCCTGACTAATTAAAAACCTTTTTCTTTAATTATTCCTTTTTTCTCCAAAAGTACATATTTATTTTATTTTATCTTGGCTTCTTAATCCTTATAAAACTTGTAGCGCTAACGCTAACGCTAACAACCGATCCATATCTTCAATCACTTTTGGGTCTCTCAAAGCCTCACCACCGCCTCCCTCTTAACGGCGCCGTTTCTAGGTCGGAGCTTCTCCATGATTTTTATCATCTCAGTGATACTATTATTATCATTATTGCTATGATGGGTTTGCAGAACCAGCTAAACGACATATCGTCTGATTCGATTCCTTTGTTACTTGTCGCCTTAATCGCCAACTGTGTAGCCTATCTTCGCTCTCTCCTCTTCACTCTATCCCACTCCGTTAGATTTGTCCGATTCGGCCCGATCCAAGCGGTCGACGACGGTCTACTCAGTTCTATGGGTTCGGGTTTGGCCGGTGTGATCGTTCTCGCCGAGCAGCTCAAACTGAACCGGATTTTGTCGTACAAGTATTGTTGCCTAGAAGGTGGGGGTGGTGAAGACAGGGCGGGATCGGATTGTGTGGTATGCTTGTGCACGCTAAGAGACGGGGAGCAGGTGAGGAGGCTTGATTGCCGCCACGTGTTTCATAAGGATTGCTTTGATGGTTGGCTCGATAATCTTAATTTTAATTGCCCACTTTGCCGATCGCCGCTGGTCTCTGATGAGCACGTGGAATTCACGCATAGGCGCGTGGGTGAGGATTTGATGAGCTGGTTTTCCATCAGTTGATGCTGATGCCTTAAGAGAAAGACGAAGATGATGGAAGCACCGCCTCAAGTGCCTTAAGAGAAAGACGCAGATGATGGAAGCACCGCCTCAAGCTCTCTCTCTTCTTTTTTTTAATTTCCAGTTTTTTTTTTTTGGTTAGAAGGTTAACTTAGTTTTGACCATGGGCCTTCCTTTTGCGTTTGTTGTTTTTTGTGTTTTTAATATTTTTGAGGGGCTCTTGAGGGTTCTTTTTTTTTTTTTAAATCCTTTTCGACCGTTGTAAATTATACGAGGGTTGTAGTGTTGTTTGTGAATATAAGAGAGGCTACTCTTGTATAAAACTTTAGCTTGCTTTACCAGGGTAGTTTGTGAAGTAAGTATTATTTGGTAAATTCCCTACCTTTGATGAGTCAAAATAGTTCTAAGGTCTTTGTTTGAAGTTCCTCTGTGGTACAAGGATTTTGTCCAAATGGAAGGAATCACCGGCAAGTAAAACTCGTAAAACGTTTGCAAGTATTAAAATTGTCATCTTCATTAGCTCCAATTGTTTGCAGTATTAAAATTGTCATCTTCTTTAGTTCCAATTGTTTGAAGTTTTTTTGGGTAACCGTACAAATTATCATAACAAGTTTGTTCTTGCCAAAGGAACTAGCTCATTTAAATTGTTTAGCTGTGGATGACGCAAGCCATAGGATTAAGGATCAAATTAAATTTGAAGCTTTATCTTTCCTTTTTTTTTTTGAAAAATTTTTTAAATTAAATTACGTTGGCTCCAAGCCTGTTTTCCAAACAGGTAAGGAAGAGTCCGCATCCCTCTTTTCAACTTGCAAGAAAAAAGTTAGCTCCTTCTCGTCACATGTACACTGCTCGTCTTCCCTGCTTAGTATTACAAATGTTCCAATGGATAACTTGCCCCTTAGGACCGTGGGCCTGGAGTGGTCCAAGTCTACGAATAATTGCGTTAGTGAAACAGCTCAAATTATTCAGAAGCAAGCATGGTCTGCAGATGGCTAGACAACCTAAGCCAATCGAAGTTGAAGATAGAACTGGTGCCTTCTGCGTCATCTCATAAACTATAAACTTTCCTGCGTCAACTATTTCTAATCCACGTGTACAAGAAGTTAGTTTGCCGTTGCCGTAAATCATCTTCACATTGTGATAATGACTAGTTTAAAACAAAAAAGATAAGTATTGTTTATCTCAATTATATGAATCTTTTAAAGATAATTTGACAATTAGGTGCAAGAATTATTAGTTTTTGTTGTTGTTTGTTTGTTTATCCACATCCTATTGCCAAGTTGCTATCGAAATCTGCTTAATTTTCATGTCTTCAACGTATATAAGAATAACTATTGTGGTTGAGACAGAATAAATAGGAAATTATAGATTTTAATCAAAGGGACGTACGCAAACATAAAGTTCAGAAACATCGAACATGTAGAAACTTGCATTCCTATATTTATCCATGATGAAAACCTGTTGAATGCTGATCTATTGGAGTGGCACCTTGTTTAAACATCCTGTGTTGTGTTGTGTTGTGTTGTTTGGACCTTAGAAATCTACAAAACCCCAAATTTTAATTTGGATTAAATTCCAAGTTTAAATGATGACAACCACAACCACAAAAGTGATGAAACAAACCTAAACAACAAAGATTGGAGAACACTAACCCTACAAACCTAGATAACACAAACCCAGAAATTAGAGGAAACCCACCCAAAATTTCAAAACCGTTATCCATACAAATGCTATGGAAAAAAACACTGGATATATGGCGTGACTTGAGAGCTGCCGGCAAGAGGTAGCAAATGGCATTGTGACTGCTTCCTCTCAGCCACCGCTGTGGCATATGAAAGATGCCTGTAGCCTAGTTGCATTTGCCGCCTGTGGTTGCTTCCTCTCTGCCACCGCTGCTTTGGTTGCACGATGAAAAGTTTTATGGTTAAAAACAAGAATAACAATTAGACCATGGGTCAGCATAAAATGGATAAATGATTTTCCCTCAATTGTCAAATCATTATTCTATTAAATCTGAATATTAATAACACATAAAAAGACTAGTATTCATTATACTTCTTTCTTATGAAAAAATTAGTTGATCTTATAGACCAAAATATGGTTATACTTAAATAAATATGTGAATACTTATCAAAGAACAAGTTTACTGAACTGATTTAATATAAAATTTTTATTTGAAACATTATATGTATGTCTATAAAAATTTCTATCATGATGATTTTTTAATGATCTTTTGATTTGAAAATTTTAAAATATCTCGTATAGGAATTGTTATATTTTGATACTACTTATAACATATTTTTGTCAATAGTAGAAATCAATCATTAGTCATTAGACATAGCATAAGTTATATAAAATTAATTGAGTGATCAATATAGGATTTACCACTCTAAAGTGATTAGAGAAAAATATTTCATTGTTCTTGATTAGTATTAATTCGAAAAAACTTTGATAAAGGTGAAATAACTATTTGAAAATAATTTTCAGATATTATTAATAGAATTAATTACTAATAGTGGAGGACTAACATGATTGAACTTTAATAGAGTAGACAATAATTTTGTGTCTTATGTCTAATCAAAATATTATATAATAAAAGAATTAAATTATATTTAAAAATCATGTATAAAAAGATTAGTCAAAATCTCTTTGACATTTATGATATTTATGTGATGATAATGTGTTGTTACATTTCAATATTGGTATATGAGTATAAATTATTTAATTAAAAAATTAAGGATAAATTAAAGTAGTATAATTTATCTTACGATAAATGTGATTTAGAGCTATAATTTAAATATATTGCTAACATATTTACAAACTTAGTGGACAACATGTAAAGAATAGTTGGTGGGAGAAAAATGTAATTTAATCAAGTTAGACTTAATTGTTGAAGGTAAAATATAAAATATTTAATAAATAAAAATTAATATATGATGTTAGATCTTATCTGGTCCCAATTACTATATAATTTATCTAACAATAAATATGATTTAGAATTATAATTTAAACATATTGCCAATATATTTATGAACTTAGTGGGCAACATGTAAAGAATAGTTGATGAAAGAAAAATGTAATATTATGAACTTGAACTTGATTGTAAATTTTGAGAAACTTTGAAGGTAAAATATAAGATATTTAATAAATAAGCCAATTTTAGAAACATTTAGAGAAAAATTGCAAAAAATGATCAAGCTATATAACAAGATAGGATTTTATGTTTATCTTTTATTATATTTATGCATCAATTATGTTATAAAATTTAAAATGATCATAACTTTTGAGAAATTAAACAAAAAAATTCGTATTTTTTATTGCTATGGGATTAGACCATGTCCCGATTTTTAACAAACATATCTACTTTGGTAGTAACAAAGATCGTTGGTTGTATAATAAGTAAGATAAAATTGTAGTTATTTCCACTGTAAGATTTAAAAGATAGCATTGTCGTTGACACTCCACTGTAAATCTCAATTGTTGTTGACCCAGTGTTTTAAAAACCATATATATTAATAACCATGTAATTCCATGACAACATAAGGCTCTACGATATGTGAATTCCATCTCAAAACTCCCCCATCTATATAAACAACTTTACTCTTTAGTGTAAATAATTGTTTTATCAAGACTTCAATAGTTTTGTCTTAAAGTATAATTCAGCCTATGATAGCAAAGGCATAAGGAAAGAAAACAATGAATATTTGTCTGCAATAAACCTAAAACAAAATTTATATGAAAATGTCATCAGAGACCATGTTATTAATTCTAATTTATAACATGCAAGAAGATGAATTAAGAGCTAAAATATTTTGAAGGTTTATTTTGTTACTCAAAGCGTAACCCAACTTGGCCCGGCCTAAATTTTTTAAAATTAAAATGTAAAAAATGACATCATTTTGCTTATAAGGATTGAGCCTCAAGTAGAAAAGCTGAACTCGAGCCTCATTCAAAGTTCGATTTGTTTTGAAAACTAGGCCCAAGACCCATTTGCCATCTCTATTAAAAATTGCATAATAATCAATATTAATGATTAAATGAACGAGCAAGGGGTCAATATATGCAACTTCACCAAAAGCATGCAAACTTAAAGCCTTTTGAATATATTCCTCTAATGCCTAGGGAGGAGTTAGCGAGGGATGATCTCAATTAGTTGGGCCCATGTTACCAATTGGGATGCTAACTGGTAATACGAATCCTATTTTTTTTCAAATAAAAAATGTAGGCATAATTTTTGGAAGAACGTTTAAAGTATGCTAACTAGAGGTTTAAGTAGAATGTTTTTATACTATTGTGATTCCTTTTGAGTGATAGTAAATGTTAAGTTTTTAAGTTAATTTTTCATAAAATATCTTATGAGTTTAAAAAAATGATACTTTTTGCCTTTTTTCTTATAAAAAAATAATTAATATCATAAATTAAAGTATGAAAATAATAGCAGCAGCAGCAACAATAACAACAATAAAAATAACCTAGTAAAAATCTCATTGATACGCAACAACAACAATAATCCAGTAAAAATCTCGTTGATACCCAAAGTTTAAAAAAGTCCAGTAATATGCAACTTTACCCCTAACTAATTGAGAGACTGATTTTAAACAACCCACAAGAAAGAGAAAAATAAATACAAATAAAAAGAAATAAATACTTAATAAATAAAATATAAAATAAGAAATAAACTAAATAATTAATATGATGATGATGATGATAATAATAATAATAATAACAAAGTAGGGAAAAGCTTATGCTAAATCCTTAAGAGGAAAGTACTACCTATTTAAAAGTTTAGGCTAATTATAAGATAAAAATGTTAAAAGACCTATGAGAATAACAAGGATCTCTTTATGAGAGATCTTTTATTTGTATCTGAGTACGCTAAAGTTTTCTATTACAGGTCATGTTCTTGATAAGTTCCAGCAGTACTATATTATTCTTGATCACTACCCCTCAATTTTTCTTAGGCCTATCTTTTTTTCTCTTACAATATCTAAATACAATCTTCACATGTCTTCTCACTGAAGCGTTTGGGTGTTTTCTCTTAACATGTCTAAACCACCTAAGCTTTGTCTCTTTGAAATTTTCAATAATATTATTCACCTTTGTTTTATCTCTTACCATTACATTCCTAACCTTATCCCTTCTGGTAAGGTTACAGGTTTAACATATCATCCTCATCTCTGTCACCATTAGTTTATAACTATGCAATTGTTTGATGGGCCAATATTCTGCTTCATGGAGCATGGGCGACTTACTCGCTAAACGAAAAATTTTACCTTAAAGCTTGTATGGTATCTTCTTCTCATTATGTTAGTTATAATCTTGATTTCTAGGCTTCAAATTACTAACGTATTTCATATATAATTACAATGTTTTAATCTTGTGTTATTTCGAGTAACTCAATCGAGAGTGTTCGGATAAAATATAAATTATAAGAAGATAATTAAGTAAGTTAATAAAAGATTTGTCTTTCTAAAATGATTAGATGGCATGTTCTACTACTTTTTATAAGAAATAATTTGAAAATCTTTAGGTTACAGTGAATTGACATTTTAAAAAGTTATTTTCAAATACTAATTATATATTAACTATTAATTTTCAAGATTTAATGAGAATATGTTCTAACAAAGTAAATGATAATTCTAAATTTTATGTCCAATTTGAACTTTAAATAGGATTATGCATCAAATCATTTATGAACAGGTTAAGTTGAACTATTTTAATATTTATAATATTTAAATAATGATAATGTGTTGATAAATATCAATCTTCATATATAATTATAAAAAAATTTAGTTGAAGAGTTAAAAATAAATTATTGAAAAGATTATAATTATAAAATTTATTTAGAATTATTGACAATATATTTATTGCATAGATTAATTATTATTTCAAATTATTATATTACCGTGATTTAATCGAAAAATTCAAAAGACCGTTCTGTCGGACCCTTAATTTGGTCTTGGTTAATTTTTCAACATGTTTTGTGTTTTATTTATGGGCATTTCTGTTAGGCTCAAAAACGTCGGGCCCGTAATGAGTTTTGCTACTTCGAGTGACGTGGGATGACGTAAGGATTCGGGATTGGATAAGGCTCCTCCTGATTTTCTTGTTTTAATTGAAGAAGAAACTTTCATACTAAACTTTAGTTTCTTCTAAATTCCTCAGTCTGATCAATTGAACCTTTATATGAATCAGTGGAGATAGTTGGGCTTGCAATTCACGGGAAGGGGATAGTGGGAACTGGTGGCAATCATAGTGATGCCCTTTTCACTCATACAAAAGATTTGAGAACTCACTTTTTGGCTCTTATTTTCCAAAAGCATACAATTTGCTTTCTTGACATAGATTTGTAGATGATGATGATCCTATTTTGACATTTGCAGCCCTTCCTCTGACTTCTAGTGCAGATGAATATAGCATGGAGTGCTCTTTGACCAAGACACACTCATAATTGCGTTTTTAATCCTTAGGCGTCGCCTAAAAGGTCATCGTTGCTCAAATTAATTCAGTGGAGTTATAGTGCTAGACCTTGACTTCATAGGTCATCCGCTTTTGTCCGGTGCTGATAAGTGTATAAAACGGAATCATCAGATGTGGATGCAAATCGTTAAATGAAAAATAGACCACGTTTGTCCGTATGTGCAAGTTTCTAATATTCGATAGATATTTGTATATAAAATAAAATATTAAAGCTAATTGTCAAACATCATCTATTGATTTCTCGATTATAAATTTTGATGGATGAATGATTTAGACACTCTTGGCTGATTGTAGAGTGCATACACATTTTTGTGCATTTCACAAGGCTCAATGTATTATCGCATGTCTCAATTTTACCTTTCTATTGAATGTGTTTTGTCATGCTTCATTGGTGATGTATCCGAAATTTTTTACAACATCTGAAGAGTTTTGTTTACATGAAATTTTTTTACGCGCTTATTAGAATTTTGGAACTAGGTGAATAGAGTTCTTACTTTCAATTTCGCTCATAAATGTTGATCAGGTTTTGAAGTTTGAGTCATCATCAGTAAGTACCGTATAAGACTCCATACAAAATCAAAAAGAAAGAAATACGTGCACTTATGCAGCTGTTGAATATTGGAAGAGTCGGCATTTTAATTTGACGGTAAGAGCAACATGCAACCAACATTTACCAACACACTATACTATGAAGGACGAAGGACTCTACCCTCGACTGATGATTACCCAAAATGGATCGATCATTACCCAAATAATGACAAAAAGCGAAAAGCAATACAGCCTCTGTCATGGAATTTGCTGCTGGCGTGCCGACTTTTACCAGGGTAAAGAATACGAAAAGAATTTTGCTTGCAGTTAAGATTAAAGCTACTTATTAATGCATGTATTTTGTATTCCATCGATTAATGAGTTATTGTTGTTGCAGTAGGTAGTAAATGACAACAATTAAACAAGAATTAAGAGGAAGCCAAAGTACTTCACCTTTTCTTGAATTTCAAATCTCATTACAAAAGCAAAATACATTATAGGTGTAAGAGGTGCATGCCCAGGAGCAATATTTCCTTACATAAATCCAACCCCCAAACTTCAAGCATAACAAATCAAGCTACCTCGTATGCATCTCTTACATACCATGATTTATGTCATAACCCAGGGGAAAAATAGAAAAAAGAAAACGAGTAGACTAAGGGCAAAGACATAAATAAGCACAAGGTTAAACAAGGAATAAAGAAAACAATACAGACCTAAAGTTTAGGTAAATCGGACCGCTACCCTCAATTCCCCGCGATGCAATAATCTCACTCTCCCAGTTCTGGCCCTGAATTTAGGCTAGAACTCGGGAGAGTGAAATTGCAAAGCTTTTGTTTTTGTGTTCTTTTGCTATCACCTTTTCATCCGTATTTACAAAAGAACCTTCCTCCAATGAGCCAAAGTGACCACGACCAAGCACCACTGTATTCCGCCGACCACCGCCGGTGGCCACCCATCACGTTGAATATTTCCAACCCCGATTTAAGAAATGGGATGGAGCATAGTAGCTAATGATCAATAGCAGAGAGTGGTGTGTGCCAGTGGATATAGGGCATTACGAGACATGATGGTATATAAAGGCGAGATGGTTGCTTTTGGTTTTGGAGTGAGTGGGAGTTGTCTAATTTTGTCAATTGTTACACTATTCCTTTTCAATTTTCTTTCGGGGTTAAAGTGATGCTGAAATTCTTTGGTCCGAGGCATGTTTGTGGGGGAACGCAAACAACTCCACTAACTCGATTTCCAAGGCTCTTGGAATTGTCATATTATTCTAACAGAGAAAAAGAAAAGTTAGTATTCATGAGGTTCTTAGTCTTAGCCTGTGTGAACGTGGGCTTAGTTTCACTCACCGCAATTCCCTTTATTTTATTTTTTTGTTACGGTCACTTAGCTCAAGACAAAAGTCTTCCTCATCGTGGCTAGCTTTATGGTTTAATTAGCCTATTATTGATGTGGGTAGCTTGAAGCTGTTCATGGACTAACTTTTGGCTAGTGAGTACCTTGAATATTGTGTAAGGAAATTTTTAGCGGACAATTGGACCAAGAAAATATCGACCATCTTCTACTTGTCTAAAGGGATAAATTTATAGAGCAAAATATGATTGGGCAATGAACAACTGTTCGTGAAAGGACACAACTCATAATTATACAATTTTGATCACCGGAAATTCTCTGTACCTACTACCCTATACTTATTTTATTTCACACAATCTCAGCTATCTACATAGACCTTACACATTTATATAGTTGAGATTGCATGAAACAGAGTTAATACATGATAGTAGGTACAGAGGATCTGGTTCTAATTCTGATCGCGTTATTATTCTTTACATATGATAAGTAAATGGAAGCGTATCAAATCTTCTATTCTACTTGTTATGTATCAATATTGTTCTATTAAATCTCATCTATATATTTACGTGATATTATGTAAATATATGGATAAGATTTAACATAATAAGATAAGATCACCATAATCAGAACAGAGAATTTGATCTCAAATAAAAGTATAGATGCAAGTCAAACCCAACAATTCGTTTTCTATTTTAAAACTATAATTTATTTTTAGAAAAAATTATTTCAAATGTGCTAACTTTTTAAATTAAATATATTACAACTTTTATTTTGTATCACAATTTATTATAACTTAACGAGTGTTTGGCTATAAACTTCAAAAGCACTTTTGAAGTAAAAAGTATTTTTTTGAAAAGTTAAAATACAGTTTTTTCAAAAGCTCAAATTTGGAACTTTTCAAAAAAGCTTTTTATTTTAGCTTTTTTGGGTAGACATTTTTGCGTTACTTACGTATATGTCGAAAGTTAAAAGTGACTTTTGTGTTTATTTGGTTTTGTTCTGTTTACAAAAAATCATCTTCTCAACCACTACATCATTGTCTCCTCCGATCCCATTCAAGCTCTCTCCAACATGAACTTCCCCACAACTCTCTTGGTTATCGACTAAAACTTGTTTTGGTTCAAGTTTTTTTATTCTTTTAACAATCTTTGCGATTGCTTTCTTACCCCTGAGCCCACGTTCCTTGCGCAACAGAGCCTTATCGGCCTTTTCTTGATTAACATTCTTTAAAGGGCCAGTGTTTCTGGGTTTTAACGGGTTGAGGAGTTCATGGGGTTGGAGAAGAATGGGACGTTTCATCTATGGAAGTGAGGGGGCTTTAATGAGAGCACTAGAATGTGATTTGGGGTCTGGGGATGGGAGACTAAGATGTGTAGTTTTTGTTGGAGTGTGAGCGTTGCTTACGGTAAAACAAGCGTTGGTGGTTACTTTTGTAGTTTTTGTTGTTGTGTTTAAGGATGTCGAGATTGTGGGGAGGAAGAGCGCAGAAGGCATGAGTATGTGGTGCTGGTGGATGTTCTAACTTTTACCGATTATTTGGAAAGAAGAATCGATTGATTGAATCCAAAAGATCCAATTTTTAGAGAAATTTCAAGCAATATAACGAGATGAATGATGTGAGAGAACATATTGCAAATTTTCTTGTATTACGTAAAATGCATAGTTTATTATGTATTTAACCATTTACTCAGCTTGAATATTTATTTTGGGATTATAATATTATTTAACTTTTTTACATGTTTTAATATTTATTTTTATATTAATTTTATTCCCTACAAAAAAATGAGACATCTCTTTAAATAATTTCCTACAAGATGGTTATCCAAGAAATAGGTAACCGTAAATATAATATATTTTAGTTTGTATATTGTTTAGTATACTTTAAATATTATTTATATGTATAAATAATTTTATTATAAAATAAAATATAGTTAAAATTAATAAAAGCGCCTTTTATTTTTATGTTACCAAACAGTCTATTGTATGAAGCTCTTTTTAAAAAGATGTTTTTTTAATTGACAGCCAAACAGTTAACTGACTTTTTAGAAAAGCTTTTCTCAGAAAAGCTCTACTGACAAAAACTCTACTGATATAAGCTCATCCAAACAGACACTTATAAAAATATACACTTGTATATTTCATTATAATACTATTTATAATGAAATAGAGCAATATTTAAATAAAATTTATCACTATAAATAATATTCTTAATTCATTTGATAAGATCAGATGATATTTAAACTTATTTTATATTTAATATTTTTAAACTTTAAAAATCATAAAATAATATTTCTATTTGATATTTTCAATTTTTTTAAAGGTTCATCAGATTATGTCTAACTCTTACTTCAAAATTTTATATCAAAATTTCAAGGATTGAATAATTTAAAGAAATAACAATATGAAACAATTATATTTTATCACTAATTGAGATAAGTAGATATATTTTATAAAATAGAATGAAAAATATTTCATAATTTACTTATATTTTAGAATATTAAAAAAAATTTCTCTTCTTTCTATAATAAATTATAAGTTCTTTTATGGCTTTTGGTTTAAATGTATTATGTGTAGGCTGTTAAACAAAATCATTAGTGTTAGGTGGTTACACATTTGACTTCTTGCTTTCCTAGCTATTTCATTACTTAATAGAATGTAGTTCACGTTAATCAATCGGTTCATTTTGTTTTGTGAAAATTAATTCATCCATTTAAACAAAAGCTAACAACATTTTTATAAAAATTTATTATTATAATAATTTGTTTTGGAATATATATGTTTCTAACTAATAATCTTGATATTTGATCATTACACTTCATTAGATCCATAAAAAATAACTTTCAAGAAAAAATAAATCTAATTTTATTTAATTTTAAAAACTTGAGAAAAAAAGAAGTTGTTTGAGAATGGGGTATTACATGAAAGTGAGAAGATTATATTAGGAGAGTAAAGAGGATATTGCTCAGTAAATCAAAATTATAGCTAAGAGGAAATATTTACTTATATTCAGAAATTCTTATTGTATATAATTCTTTTCTTTTTAGTTAAACTTGCCTTGTTTAAATGGGAACTTTATATATAAATAGCTTGTAATATGCAATCAGGTAGCACATATATAACACATTCTTCTATATAAAATATTATCATAGTTTTAGACTCAATCTGGTTTTTGCCTTGAGTTTTGCTTCTTTTATTCATCTTAGATAAAATGTTTTAAGAATTTTACCTGAATTATCGTTAGGAGGGAATTTAATACTTATTTTCTTTTTAAGTTTTTTATGCTGCAAGTCAATAATATTGATGGAAACAAGTATGCATCCATATATGTCAAATTCAACAGGATAAATTTTACTCTTTAGGAATTGCAATTTCATTTTACTTGAAGGAAAATAATTTCATTTTACTTGAAGGAAAATGATATTTTGTTATTCTTGATGGATCTCAATGAAAAGAAGGAAATTTAGAAATCAAGAACCAATGAAGAACAAAGAATGTTTAAAATATCACTTGGATACTCAATTCAGTTGAACTTGATATTGCACTTAATCTCCAGTCTTTCAAAATTATAGCTAAGATGTAAAATTATCTTCAAAAAATATATTCTCAAGTGGATTAATCAATATAATTCTAACTTGAATATAAAATTACTAACCTCAATCAAGAGGATGAAGACATTTGCAGCCTTCATATTAAAATATTAAAGTTGTGGACAGAGCAAGATATGGTTTTTTCAAATGTTACCTCAAGTGTGGCATATTCAAATATTAAAAAGGAAGAAAGATTATGTAAGAGTGACGTAATTCCTCATGAAACTTCGACCTTGAGAATGTAAGGGCCATATTAATCAATCGAGGTGATTTAAGTATGGAAATTGTTATTGGGATCTTGTTTGTGAAGAGACATGGTTAAATACATAGGTTCAACTAACCACCAAATCCAACTCAGTTGATGTAGTTTTTTGGCTTCAAATGGTAAAATTCAATCACAATAGAAGAATAAAGGAAAAATGATGCTTGGTGTAGATATTGTAGTGAACTTAGATGTGTGCAATCTCATTACAAAAAAGCATAATATATATAACTGTTGTAAAAATTTGGTATACAACATTCTAAATTGTAGAGCTTTAAGAATAAGCAAGATCATTCAACATTTGTTACCATAGGTAATGACGAAGAAAAATCCACCATTAGGGGGACCTTTGTTTCACTATAAGCAATTCACAAGATGATTCAAGACTCAATACAAGCAACTCTTCTAGGTATTATTTCTTTCACTTTTTCTATAGTTAGGTTATCAAGTAAAGGAATTAACTTTGTTCCATGGTTCTTTGATTCAATCAACTTTAATTATATGTCTAGTCAAAAATATACTTCATCTGAACTCAAACTTTATCCTTTGAAGATATTGATTACCCGAACCAATGGAGAAAAATTACCAATTGAAGGAATTTGTTGTGTTTGCTTAACTAACGAATCTAACAAATATGTATGTTTACCTAATACTTTTTTTGTTCCTCACTTAGTAGCCAACTTGGATTCTATGGCCAATTAACTAATCATAACTACTCTTGGTTGTAATGTGTAGGACCTTCAAATAGGGAAAATGATCATAAAGGAGCATAAATATGGACATTTGTTTCTTCTTGATTTAAATTATAAAAACAGATTATCATCTGTGTCTTATAACATTGCCATCTAAATTTGTTTCACATGTCAATAAAATTTGTGACCTATGACATTATTATCTTGGTCATCCACATACTAAGTTACCTTTTGCTTCTAGTTCTACAGAAGTTGATGTACCTTTTCATCTAATACATTGCGATTTATGAGGCCCCTAACCCGTTTTTATTTAAACTTGGATATAAATATTTTATTTTATACACTGTTCACTTCACATGATTCACTTGGGTTTATTTCCTATGTGTTAAATTTGATCTAACAAACATACCAATATCTTTTTATTTATGATTGAGACACAATTTGGCAAAATATTTAAAATAGTTTCTTTAGATTCTAGTGGAGAATTTTGTGCCTTCAATCTTATAACCTTTTTTAAGAAAAAAACATTTTAACTTCATAGTCTTATCCTAGCACATCATAACCAAATAGAGTTGTAGAGCGAGAGAACCATCATATTTTCAAAATTATTAAAACCCTTTTACTTAAATCATGTGTACCATCTTAATTTTAGGTTGAAGTAGTACATGCGACTATCTATCTCATTGTTTGGCAACCTTCAGTTGTAATTGGTAATTAATCTCCATATTTTACTCTACATAATAAAATACCTTATTATTCCTATCTTTGTATTTTTAGTTGTGTATGCTTTGTGTTGCTTCCACCATAGAGTCATTTAATACGTATATCTTGTCATCTCACCTTTTTAAAAATGCATGCTTTTATTCTTTGTCTCCCATTCCTGTTGTCCATTGCTTCTTTATTTCCTTTTTGCATGATTTTTTATTCCCATTAAAATCTTAATACTAATGATGATGTAAGTAATATCTACCTTATCATTAAATGATCATATTTCTGTAGGTCCTGTCTCCATCCCCTCTATTATTGATTCCACTCCACATTTGTTGTAATTAAGAAGATCCACTTATGTCAACTTTGGTAAACTATCTAAAAGGTATACCTCTTTCTGTTCTTTCTTTACCAATTTAAAATTTGTCAAGATTCCTTCTACTTATAACTAGGCAATAAAATAAGAATATTGGAGAAAAGCAGTCAAAGAAGAGTTTCAAGAATTATAGGCAAATTATACTTAGGATTTAGTTCCTCATTTACATTAAATGTTTGTGATAGGAAGTAAATGTGTTTATACCATTAAAGTGAACTAAATGAAATTTTTGATTAATACAAAGCTCGCTTAGAGGCACAAGATGCAAACAAGAAGAAGGTATTAATTATAAAGAAACTTTTTTCTCCTATATATTCTCTTGCCGATCTTAATATGGATTGCAAACTTTATAAATCTCTTTATGACCTTAAACAAGCACCTTATACATGGTTTAAGAAATTTCAATCTACTATTTTCTTAATGAGTTTTCAACAAATTTTTACTGAGCACTCACTTTTTATATGTCATTCTTATAGTGACATTGTAATTCTTCATCCTTACGTTGATAATATGGTCATCATAGGTAACAATCACCAAAACATTACAAATTCATGTAATTTCTTATAAATTCCTTTTATATAAAGGATCTCGACACTCTCTTTTATTTTCTTAAGTTAGAAGTATCATATATATTTGATGACATCCATCTAATTCAATGAAAGTATATTGAAGACTTACTCAAGCTAGCCAGTCTCATTGATTAGAACACTTGCTCTTTCTAATAGAACAAAATTTGAAGTGAAAGTAGGATGATGGTTCATCTCTATCAAATCTTACTTTATATTGATGGCCAGTGGGAAGTCTT
Source organism: Erythroxylum alaternifolium (assembly GCA_027478495.1). NCBI lineage: Eukaryota > Viridiplantae > Streptophyta > Magnoliopsida > Malpighiales > Erythroxylaceae > Erythroxylum > Erythroxylum alaternifolium. The sequence goes on from JANIIA010000190.1 coordinate 18,776,817, forward strand.
ATTTATCTCATTATTACACGTCCTAACATCTCCTTTGTTGTCCAAGTTGTTAGTCAGTTTGTTTCTCAAACTAAGAGACCACATCTCTTAGCTTTTCATCATAAAATTTGCTATCTAAAAGGAACTTATGATCATGGACTACTTTGTCTTCCAAATCCTCTCTTGCTCTTCTAGCATATTTTGATATAGATTATAACGGGTGTGTTGATTCTTGACATTCTATGACGGGATGGTGTGTATTTATAGGCAATTCTCCAATTTCTTAGAAATGTAAAAAGTAGGAAAGTGTTTCAAAATCTTCTACCAAGGTTAAGTATTGATCAATATTCTTTGTTAGTTCTAAAATTGTATGGGTCCAATGGTTACTCATAGATTTTGGTGTTCATTGCTCTCAACCCATCACTCTTTTTGGAGATAAGACAAGTACTATCAACATTGCTACTAATCTAGTACAATATGAGTGAACTAAACATATTAAGATTAATTGTCACTAACTCCCATGACAAAATTATTCATTTTATATATGTATCTTCTCATGATCAACTTGTTGACCTATTTACTAAGCTCATGTCTTTTACATGTTACTTTTATTTTGTTCACAAATTGATGCTTGATGACAACCGCCATCATTTTAAAGAGCGATATCAAAGTGAGAAGATTACTTGAAGAGATTAAGGAGGATAATACTCATAAAAACTAGATTTGTAGCCAAAATGAAATTTGTCCTTATATTTAAAAAATTATATTATATATAATTTATTTCTTTTAACTAAACTTGTTATCATGAAGAATCACAATTGTAACATCCCCTCACCAATTGCTAGTGAACAGTGACATATGCATGCATTATACA
>JANIIA010000190.1:18780445-18793408 GCA_027478495.1 Erythroxylum alaternifolium
CAATAAAAAATAAAAAATAGTTGTGTAAAACTAAAAGAATGATTATTTCTGTTTCCTCATCTTTAAAATGATTATTTCTGTTCCTTCATCTTTCATCGTTGATTAAAATCTCTCTCGTTGGCTTTCGAAGGTTAGATTAAGGTATAATTTACCATTTTATAATGTTATCGAAAATATAACTTTGTTGCTAAACACAAAGTACCTCATCTGTCAGCAACATAGATCATAGATGTAATTTGAATACTTGAGCAATTTGTATGTGGGCGTATTGACTATTTGTCAGTTTATATTACAAAAAATGAAACGATAAATATAATTAAAACTTAACATGTTGGACTTTGTCAAAAAGGTGGGACAAGCACGCAGCCTTATATTTCCATGTGAAGAAAAGGGATGTAGCTCCAGAAACCATAGTCTAGTCTTTCTAATCACAACTTGGACATAACGAACATATATTTAGACATGGAGACAGATAACAGTGGACGAAGTTTAATGGCTGTCATTAAAACATATGTAAAGATAAAGAGACAGGATCACTTTATTGTGATTTGTCCATATGCATGCGGTAAAGCAAAAGTTATAAAGCATTCATCGCAGGTCAGCGTTAAGATTCTCCTTTTATACACTCTTTGCTATTCACACCCTATTGCCATCTTCCTCGTTTCTTCTTCCAAGAGGGTGAGATAACATGCATCTTATTTCGCATCATAATTTGCTACTGCTACACTGTGTTTGCATATATTGTTTCATCTTAGTTACATCCTGTATCTAGTTTTCGCTAAAGTTTATTGTTCTTTTAATTTTTTTCATTTAATTGTCATTTTGGTTATGTCACTACAATAAAACTGACTTTTACTACATTTTTTTGCAAATCATCAATCAACTTTTGTCAATGATTTCAAAACTTGTTGTCAAAAGTTCAGCTTTTCGCATGTCTTTGGTGGCGATTTATATGAATCGTTGCAAAAGGTGCGATCTTTTGTAACGGTTTAACAATTTTGTTGTCAAATGTCAAGCATTAAAAGCTAAACTTTTGATGACAGAATTTTTTAAATCATTGTCAAAAGTTGAAATAATTATAAATTTGAACTAATGTATTCAAACTCTATAAATTTGTTTAAATCATGGATTTATACATAAATAATTCTTTAATGATGCCTATTGTACACAATACACTTTCATTTATACAAATATTTCATGAAAATTGAATGAATCATTTAAAAATTGTAAAATATTTAAAAAAATTTTAAACATATTGTTGAAAAACACATGGTAGTTGAAATTTTGAAAAGTAGTTTTTTTGATATAAAAAGATAAATATACCCAAAATTTTAATGTTAATAAGATCAAAATATCATAAATTTAAGTTGACTACTAATTTAATCATTAATATTTATTAACAATAAAATAATAAAACATAAATATTGAAATATGGTAAATAATATAATATAATGATATATAATAAGTAATAAAAGATTTTAACTAAAAGTTTAACAATTCTTGTAGATAAAACAATAATAAAGTTTCATGCTTATTTCATCGAAAGGAAAAGAAATTATTATTTTTTTGGATTTCAAGTAATAGAAGACTCGGTAGAAAAGGTAAAAGGGTTCCTTATGTCTGGATTGCTAAGGAGGGTCCTTGTACATTTGAAGGCATCAACTAAAATAGTCAAAGATCTTATCTAAGATGTTAGTTTATTGACACCCTCTTCTAACAACTTCTTGGTTTTAACTAAACTAGTAAAAGATACAGTGAACGAATCCCTAGATGTAGTATGGAGCATTGAATTAGATGAAAGGACTATTGATGCATTTCACCTAATAAACAAATAGTATAGAACTTACAAAGCTAATTAAGTCAAATTGGATAAGGAACTTAAATTCAAACACATGCATACCTGATATAACAGATATAGTTTTTAGAATCGATGACTATTCTAAAATATCCGATTTCTCTAATCTTGTACCGACCATCGTGACACTGCCAATGCCTCTATTTTTATCTATGTTCTCTTGAAGATTTAAGAAAGCTTTACATAACTCATAATATATACAATCAAATGTTCATCTCTGATAGCTTCCTAACAGAAAATGAGATATAGATAATAAAGAAAGAGAGGTAATTTGGATGATACTAAAAACTTTAAAAAAGAAGATCGGCCATAAAAAGGCAAGGGGTGATTGATGTAGAAAAATATAGCACAATAAGGAGGGTTCTTGAAAACCAGAAAAGAATAGTACCACCACGAAACACAATGCTTCTTCTTCTTCTTCGACGACGACGACGACTGCAACATAAGAGATGACCACAATAGAGGAGATGATGCTTCTTCTATGGTGAATCAAGAGAAAATACGTCAGATAACACAAAAATGAAGAAAGCTTCATTTTATTGTTAATAACTTAGTAGAAAACAACATTGTTTATTGTTAAACAAAACGACATCGTTTTCTAAAGTTCGGAAAAAATATACAATTTGGCAACGGTTCGGAAATATACCATTTGGCTTGACCTTTGGCGATAAAATTATATATAATATACAAATTTTAATAATAGTACTGAATATATATATAAAAAATAAAGAATGATGATTAAATTGACTAATATAGTACATAAGTGAGATATGAGAAAATTTATTTATTATCTATACATTCATAAATCATTATACTAGTTAAAAATATAATTTATACATTCGTATAAAATTATAGTAATTACCATATATAATTATATTTATTGCAATATAATTAAAAAATAATTTCAATATAGTAAAAAATAGAAATCAATATATTAATATCATATTCTTAAAAATAAAATTTAATATTATAGAGAATCATTGTAATTCTAAAAATAAATTTAGTTAACAACAGTGCCATTTCTTCCAATTTATAAAACTACAAACACAAAATTAATTTATATGACATAAATTTACATTTTTTACTAGTCTTTTTTAAAATATATGATTTTGGCAATTTTATGTGATGTCACAAAACTCTATTTATCATATATAAATTCTATACTATTTTATAGAAATGATATATTACAAACAATTTACCAAATATAAAATTATATATATATATAGAATTGGTGACAATTTATTAAATGCATCACCAAATATGTACCTTTAGCGACGACATCGCTAAAAGACTAAACAATTGGTGTCGATTACAAAATCATCGCCTATTGTTAAACATCTTACGATGGTTACCTAGAATCATCGCCAATTGTTTAACATTTGTCGATGATTACATAGAATCGTTGTCGATAGTTTAGCATTTGATGACGATTTCTGAAATCATCATCAAATGTTGTAAAATTTCAAAAAATGAAAACAAATGATGTTTGTTGTGACAGAAAACTACTTCGTTAAAAAATAGAAGCCCCCTCCCCTTTCGTTTTTGTCTTCTTACTTTATTCTTCTGATGTTTTCTTCTTCCATCATCGTCGTTTGTCTTCTTCATTTCTTCTTCCACTGTCTTCTTCCATTGTCTACTTCCATCTTCTCCGATTAATTGTTCGCCGAGGCTAGTCGTTCGTGCTTTGCTCTCGGTTTTTTTTTCTACTTTCATTTTTATTGTTAAATGTTTTTTTGTTCGTCGGTTTTGTTGATGTGATTATTTCAACTGTTAACGGTTCATTGTTTGTTTGAATATGTTAATGTTGGTGAATAATGCCCAAAGACAGTGGCTTTGTTATTAGTTAAGGATGAAATTGTGAAGCCTATGAACTGTTTGATGAAAGTTCTATAAAGGATGACCTTTTTTTTCGAAATATAATAATAGCTAAATTTCTTTTAATGCACATATATTTCAAATTATATTATTTGCATAATTAGAACATTTTTCTGTATTACATATTTGAAGGAAATTTTACTCTAATACTTAGGTTATATTTTTGTTATAGTCTTTTTAAATTCCTTTTTCTAATATATTCCCACATCATTTAACATGTATTATATGTGATAAGCATACTCATTATAGTGTTTTTCTGTTTTATGCTATCATTATCTATTAAAATTTAAAACAATTTAATAAAGTTACTAGTGAAAATATTAGTAATGTTTGCAATTCATTTCTATTTTGCTTAACTTTATCAATATTTACAATTGAAAATCATTTAAATAAACTTAATCCCTACAAGGATTTTTAAGAAACTGAATTATGAGGAAAATGTTTTAAGGCATTAGCAAACATCTCCCTTAAGTAAAATTTTTTAAAAAATAATGAATTGTGAGGAAAATGTTTTAAGGCATTATCAAACATCCCCATTTAGTCTAAGTTTCATGCTCAATTTCAATGTTTGTTTGAATTAAAACTTATTTTGTCAACTTATAATGAGTTATCATCATATTATTTAGAGCTTCATCATTCGTTGTCCATCATCTTTGATTGTCCGTCCATCTAGGTAAGTCATCAAACTTTTGTTCATTTTGTATATTCTACTTTAATAGAGAAGAGTTTGTATTTGGGTTTTGTGCGAATGGAAGGAGAGTCTCGGTTTTATGTGTTATTGTTTGGAATTTTGTTAGAATGAGTTTGATCTCTTGTAGATGATATGTTATATAATTAAACCTCTAAGATGGTATATAAGCTAAAAACCTATGATACAGCTCCGATGAGGCATCCGTGAAATAGTCCATGAGTCTAAGAGTCACAGCAAGAAGGCCCTTTCTCAATTTATGTGGTCTAACAATGCCACGTACCATATTATTTGTTTGGATTCAAACTTAGTATGTGAACTTGTATTTCATAATTTTGGACTAGTAACATAAGAAATCCACTAATAATTATTGATGACCTGAGGTATAATAAAACCTATAATGGTATATAGGCTAGAAACCTATGATGCAGCTCCAATGAGGCTTATCAGTGAAATATTTCACTAGCCTAAGAGTCATAGCGAGAAAAACCCTTCTTGATTTATATCGTCTAACAATGCTACGTACGATATTTTTTGTTATAATTCAAACTTAGTATGTGAACTTGCTTTGATAATGTGGATTGTTGATGTTTAAGTTATATCTATGTAGATTGTTGATGTTTATGTTATAGATATTCAACATAATGGCACTAGGTAGAAACAAAGGGAAGAAGGTGGCAAGTCTCGAAATTATTCCTCCCTACAATAACTAGATTAATCAAATCCTAGCTAACAACAATATTCAATTTCATCCACCAATGAAGCCAGTCAATAACAACCTCCATTTACCTCAACTAATACAGAGGGATCTGTAGGTTTGTTAATCTTTCACACCTATAAATAGACTTATGCTAAAATATATATTTACATATTTAATGCGCATTTTCTTACCATTATTTATTTTTTGCGAGGTTCCAATATCAATGTTAGAAAAAGAGGTAAAGGTATAACTAAAGGTTGTGAGTTGCAATGAATGAATGTTGCAGTGAATAGCAAGTTGTTTATATATATTGATACCTCGCAAGGTCATCCTCTAGACAAGATTCAATTGTCTAGAAAGTTGGGGGTAATTGCCATAATTGAATTGCCTGTCCTAAAGCATGTCAAGCAATTGAAGGAAGACAACTTGCTAGAGAATGCTTTAGATAAAGTTTTGGTAAAATTTTAATTTATTTAATTATATGCAATATTGTTTTACTTATTTGAAGATTAATTTCATTTTTACTTGTTATTCAGAGATCATCGATCTCAACAATCCTAATGTTTCAAGCTGTGCAACTTCATTGTTGAAGCAAAGGACCAGGGATTGTCGTTTTCAACTGCATCAATATTACAAATCTTTTTCTTCGAATGAGGAGTCAAGAAGACATTCTCAAACGGATGTGTCTAAAAAATTGGAGCAATTTGTGTGAGTATTGAGCCTCTCCCAACTTTCAGGTTTGTTTTCTTTCTCTTCACATTTGCTTCCATTAATCTTGTTACACTATTTAATAAGTATTTTTTTCTTTATATAGGAAAAGTGTAAGAAAGTTAAGGTGAAAAGAGAAAAAAAATGAAAACTTCTCATAACCAAGGCTCTAAATCATTTTTTGTCTTGTGAAATGAATATATAAATTATTTGTTTACAAGTTATAATTAAATCAGTAAACACAATATTATTTATTATGTTTTGTATTTTTTCATAAAATAGAATCAGAAAGAACTATATGGAGAAGAGTGTTATAGAATCACACTCTACAAACTGACACACTATAAGGAAAGTGAATGGTGGATGTTTGAAGAAGCACATAACAACTATATAAGTGTAAAATTTTGTTTAAATTTTAAGTTTATTTAATATGTAGTACTAACTAATAACATTTGAATTAAATATTGATTTTGTTTTTTAAATTTTAGAATAAAATGCAGGAATTGTTGCAAGCACCAATATCAGATGGAAATAAGCCAAATGTAGATGACATTTACAACAAGGTACTTGGTACACGATCAGGATAAATCATAGGGATTGGGTTTAGCCCTAAGCTAACTGCTCCATCCTCATCAAGACCAACATACATTCAACATCTTGAAAAGAAAAATAAGTTGCTTAAAAAAAAGTGAGCCAAACATGGAAAGTACCTAAGAAAATTACTTAGTCCGAATTATATAAGCAATGAAGATGAAAGTGAGTCTTAGTGATTAAACTAATCTTTGTATTTTTTATTTTGTATATAAGTATTTTTGAAGTTGTAATTAAAATATTGTACTTGATCAAATTTAATGATTTTTTGTATATACAATACTTCAAAATTTCAATTATTTTGTATTATATTTTTGTATAATAAATTATTATATAAGATAATATGAATTAAGATGTCAAGAATAATTATAATTAACATGGTATAATATTTGGGTAAAATATATATTAAAAATTTGATTACATTTTACAAAACGTAGTCAAAAATATTTGACTAAACTTTTAAAAATGTAGCTAAAATTAATTTACTACATTTTTAAAAATATAACTAAAAACTTTTATCTATATTTCCAAAAATGTAACTAATTATTTTTTGTTACGAAAAGCAATCGTAGCAAAAACATATTGCAGTTGACCAACTAAGGGGCGGAAGGGAATGAGAGGCAAGAAGAATACGAAGAGGAGTGATTTGTGTGTCGAAAGTGGATTCTTGTAGTAGCTGTCGGCTGGGTGGCCTTCAGATCCTTTGGCCCGTGTACCTTGTCCCTATCCTGTCTTACGGTATCTCAACCATTCATTTATGCAGGTCCCATAAAAATAGATGGTTGAGATGTCATGAGACAGGGTAAGAACATGGTACACGAACCAAAGGATCACGTTCCCGGCTGGGCGTAGCCGTCCATGATGGGATAATTATTGCAGTAGCCTTATTGTTCATGTGATTGATGATTACTCTGACTTGTTTAACAGTGCCAGGTTTACTGTTTCCTTCGTTAACTTATGCGACTTGTGCGTGATACCCGTAAGATTTTTGTTTATTGCATGTAATTGAACAGTTAATTTATCGGAGTTGGCATAGCAAGCATCCAAATACTGAAATCAGCTTTTCCATAGTTTTAAAATAACTTTAAAAGAATTTATTTTATTTTTAATTATTAAAGTATCTAAACTATTGTCCGAATAAAAAATAATTAAACAAAAGAAAACAGAACCACAACTAAATAAAATTTCCTTTTCTAATTTCTCTAAAACTCTTGAACCCTCACTCTAATTTCTTTTCTTCTCCGCTAAGTTCTAAGCTGCAACAATCCCGACAAAGAACACATAAAATAAAGAGCAAGAAGAGATGGGAGTAATCGTGACACATTTTTCCTGTCATTTTCGTTTTTGATTTGTTTAGAGATGAAACGGACAGTATTTAAGCGTTTTTAATAGACTAATTTATAGGCTAGGCTCAAGCTTAAGTCGATTTAAAAATTAACTATTTTAAGCAAAACGATATAATTAGGCTTAAATTTAGGTCAATTTGAGATTCAATTATTCTAAATAAAATGGCAGAAGAATTAAACCTCAGGTAGATTTAAGTATAGATAATTCATATTTGAATTTAATTAAAAAATACATTATTTTATACTTTTAATTTTAAAAAAATTATTTTTAAAAATTTGATAAAGCTGGCCTATAGGCCGGCCATTGCCATCCTTGGATTTCTTTGTCATGCCATGTGCCACTCTACCTTGCAAAAGGCCTTTTCACTTATGTAAAAACAATAGAAGGATCTTTTTCATGCTTTATTAGTGAAAGCAAATATTTCTTTAAATATCTCTCTCCATTATGACTACAATATCCCACCACCCAACACCTATATGTGCCCACACAAACAAACTACCAAGAATTTGTTAGCAGTTCGTTACTTCATTATCACTTAACTCTGTATTAGGATGACAACTGGATGGCTACATTCAGAGAACACAATTACTTTTATCACTTTTCTACTCAAAACTGTAATTTCTCATTAAGGAAAAGAACAACATCAAACTCATGGCAGAGAAAATTGTTTTAAGTTTAAAGAAGTTCCAAGCCCAGAATTGTTTGATTTTTTGGAGGCAAAATCGTTGAGCCTAAGAAGTTTACAGTTTCCTGAAACTCCAAAAATCCCAAATTTTCCTATCTGCCAAACATCACCTGCCTAAGTCGAACCTGCATAATCCATAACGACAAGATAAATAACTAGCTTGAGGAGTCACTGTTTGGCGAGTGTGATCAATCATGGCCCTGGTGAGTCCTGCGCCTAAGAGACCGATGACGTTCTAGGAGCTCAGAGCTCCAACGACGTGCAGTTTTAATATAGTGAAGCCATCAGTTTCGCGTGTAATCGGGGAGAGGATACACGTTACAGTGGGTACGTAAGTCGGTGAAAGAAGGCAAATCGATTGTTGTTTAGGAGTTGCTGAAATTTAGCAGGCCAGATGAATAGTATCTTTATGTTTAATTAACTAACGTGTAAAATAAATTTATGTACGTCATAAATAAAATTATAATGAAATCATAAGTATAAGATTTATATTACATTTAGATATTATTACATATTCTTAAAAAATTGGACATTAATAGTGTAAAAATATTAGCACGCATTATGCTTTTTTGTTATAAAAGAAATAGTTATTCACGTAAACTAAAGTGTGAACATACTTAAATAAATATGTGAGTGTTTGCTAGAAAATAAGTTGATTGAACTGACCTAATATTATAATTCAATTTAGAACATTGCTTGTATGTCTGTGAAAATTTTTAATATAATGATTATATAAATGATCCTTTAAATTGAGATCTATAAAGTATCTCATATAAAAATTGTTATATTTTGATACTACCTATAATATATCTATATTAAGGATACCTCAATTCGTAGTTAATGGATATAGTATGGATTATATAGAGGTAATTACATGATTAATATAAGATTCATTACCCTAACGTTATTAAAGAGAATGTTTTGATGTACTCTATTAATAAACCGAAAAATCCTTGACTAAGTTAGAATGGTATTTTGAAAATAATTTTCAATGTCATTAATAATAATCAATTACTAATGATAGAGAAATAATGTAATTAGGCTCAAATAGAGTGAATATTAATTTCATGCTCTATATCTAATTGAAACATTATGCAAAAAAAAATATACAGAATGCATGAAAAAGTTAGTCAAAATTACTTTCACATTTTTAATGTCTGGGTGGTCATTATACTTTTTTAAATGCTAATTTTAATCTATGAATATAAATTATTTAATTAATTTAAGTTTAGTTATCTTGTTGACATCATCTTGGCTTTCTAAGTCTTTGGAAGAGATATGAACAACTTGCTTACCATTTTAACATTAGTATATGTCTTGATTAGGCTTTTAAAAACCTTAATAATGTCAATAAATCTAGTATACATGCTAGAAATGTTTTCATCATGTTTTATTTGGAAAAAATATATTAATGAGCTAACATACTTTCTTTGCTCTCCTTAAACTTAATTTGTGCCCTCATGTGTAACTTTTAATATATTTCAATTTTTTTACGTCCTTTCACATATCGAGAATATTAAATTTATTTCTTTCTAATGCATAAAATAAAATATGTATAGCCTTGATATTAAAAAAAAATTGTTTCTTATTTGAGGTTCACAATCTTTCTCTAACATAGAAACTTTTGTATCATTTATAACCTCAGTAGGAACGAACAAAACGTTATAAAAAAATTTCTCATAGGTCAACATTTTTAGTCATCAAGAAGATTTTCATTCTAGTTTACCAATAAAAAATCATCGTTTCCATTAAAAAAAGGAGTACTACTAATGTTTTTCCCATTTTGGGTAGGTGAAAATGTAGATTCACCTAAATATGCTATAATGATCTTTTCTTGAAATAGAAATATAAGAGATCCACTCTAATACCACTTATTGGTCCCCTAATAGCACCCAAGAGTAGAGTAAATTAAGTGTTATTAAATTTAAAATCTTTTTGCAACTTAAAATAAAGCTTGATTGAGTTCAAATAGAATGATGACATAAAATTGAAATTCAATCAATCTCAACAACTAAGAATAATGTAAAGAATGTAGGGAAGAGAAATTGCAAATCAATTTTAAAGTGGTTCAACAAGTAATTCTTGACTATATAAAGAACTTAAGTCACTGATAGGATTCCACTTATCTCTTCTTTCAAATAAGTAAAAAGGAACTTTCTTAGAGTGATCTTTATTTGGATAAAGAAAGCCTTACACAATTTTATTTGAAGTTAAAGAATAACATCAACTACTTGGTTCAACCAAACATAAGAAAATCAACCTTGATAATGTTTACATCTTGAATAATGTGCTTGCTTACTTTAATGCTCAAGGATTCCCAATCATTTTATAGTCCATGAATGAATGTTCTTAAATGCTTAAAATTCTTATAAATGTGTTATTGTAATCCTCATATGTCATAAGATATCTAAAAATTAAATGCCTAACTTCTTATACCTATTTTAGTTCTAAACTATCGTTAGACAAGAAAAATTAGTCATTATAATTACTAATAACGGTGACATAGGTTGAACAATGTATCATCACTATGAAATATAAACTTATGGTGTAATTTCCGTTCACTTCCAATGTGTACTAGTCAGCAAAACTCAAACACTGGTATACCATTATGTACAAAAATAAAAAATTGTCCAACCATTAACCAAGGTTATTCGATCGGTGTATCAAAAAATATTTTTCAAAGATTGTTCAAATTTCTTCCAAGAATCAAACCACATTCTTTTGACTAAAACTTGATGTAAAAATACTTTAGAAGTTCCTCAAAAAATATTTTAAAGATTATGACAATTAAAAAGATTTATGCATTAAGTTTAAAATACTATATGCTTATGCGTAAAGCGCACTTAAATTATTAAAGTAACTAAACAAGAAATATAATAAAACTTACACATGAATGTGCAGACTTATTATGCCTTAATCTTGCTTGGTCCTGGTCTTATGCTTGACTTGAATCAATTTGCAGTTATGAACTTCTCTCTGTAGTTTCCATAAGGTGTTTCTTGACTTTATTTCATATTCCTTTCTTTTAAGACATTAGAAAATAAATCATTACCTGTAATTACAATTTCTATCATTAAAGCATAGATTAGAACCTTCCTTAGTTTAACAGAAAGTTTTCTATTTTTGTAAAGACCATCAACAATTATAATATTAGCTTAAAATTTCTCAATTTGAATCTCGAAAGAAGGTTTTAATTTTTGTTGAAAATATATTAAAATGTCTCATTAGCGTAGATACATATACTCAAATAAGGGAAGCTCAGGCTTCCTATTTTTATATGGGCCAAAAGTGTAATTTTATTTTTCAATGTTATCGTCAGAATATAAGTTAAATCATAATGTTTTAAAGGGTCTAATTTCAACCCTAACATTTTCAAAACATTAAAAAAACCCCTTAATGGATGAAAATTTAATAAGGTTAAACTTTCATAAGTAATTGCCATGTCATATATATATATATATGACATGGCAATTACTTATGAAAGTTTTATATGGGCCAAAAGTGTAATTTTATTTTTCAATGTTATCATCAGAATATAAGTTAAACCATAATGTTTTAAAGGGTCTAATTTCAACCATAACGTTTTCAAAACATCCTTAATGGATGAAAATTTAACAAGGTTAAACTTTCATAAGTAATTGCCATGTCATCATTAACATGATACTTATACATATATATACTTTGTTAATGGACCGTACTGTCATATTTAAGCTAGTAGCATAGTGTGTCACTAATAGGTTTTAAAAAATAAATTAACATTTTGTCTGTTTATTTTAATAAATATAAATAATATATTTTTAACTGTATTAATGGGGCTTAAGGTCCATATGACATAATATAGCCTACATGTGATATTGGAGTTCATTAGCCAATTTTTAAAAGTGTAAAAAATGTATTACATCAACGATAATGTGTCACTTAACTGACAAAAGTTTAACCCTATTAAATTTTCCATCCATTAAGAGTCTATTTTGAACATTTAAAAAATGTTATGATTGAACTTAAACACTTTGAAACGTTAGGGTTCAAATTGTATTTTGATAAAAATCTTAAGGTTTAAATTATAATTTTGCCTTTTAAATAATATTTAGATAACTTCTGCCTTCCTTTTATCCCCTATGTTGTTAGGAGTTAAGCAATGTAAGTACCTTAAACATTATTTGTAAAGTTGTAATTTTCTACTCAGATAAGTTTTGCTATTATTAATGTTGCTTTTAGATATAATTCATAAGCAAATAATCCCCTATCTCTAATTTCTCTATCTTCCAAAATTTTCTATAAAAAAAAAGTTGTATGATGATATGTTCTTGAGTGGCTATTTTTCTAAAGGCATATCTATTACCTATTAAAAATGTACCTAAAATAATAATAAATATATACAATAAAAAGCATTATTATATTAATGGGTGTAAGCCATACATGTTAACATATATTAAAATCATAGAAAAATTTACTCTTTACAAAATTTGGTCCCTTTGATATAGGAGTTTGGAGAGGTTTTGTAATATGCAACC
>JANIIA010000190.1:18826243-18839734 GCA_027478495.1 Erythroxylum alaternifolium
ATGTGCAAAAATTTCACTATTTATTATTCATATGCATATATGAATGCATGTATATGTCAGAAACACTTCCAATTATGTTAACCCATTCAAAAAGACCAATTTACCCTTTTCCATAAGTGAGGGGATGTTACATTATATATGTTATTATACTGGTATATTTATAACGATTAACCTATTACGGGTAAGCGATGTAGTACCAGTTCCGTAACTACCAGGTCTATAGCGGTTAATTTGTTACGGGTAAGCGATGCAGAACCAGTTCCGTAAATAGTGGTTCACCAGTCACCGATAAGCAATGCAGAACTAACTCTGTGACTTTATGCCTAGTGTACCGTATGGTAAAGAAACTTGTGGTGGGCTATGTTGAGTAAGGAAAGCCATGAAAATAGTAATGTCACCACTATTAATATTAAAAGTAATTTGAGAGGTATCGTATGGTACCAATGCTAGTGGTTGACTTATTTTCAGTATTAAAGTTTTCAGAAAACTTATTGCCACCACCATTTATTGATAAAGGAAAATGGGAAATGAAAACTTTTATATGATGAGTTTAATTTCGAAAAGCATTTCGAAATAGTTTTTCAAAAAAATTGAAATTGTGTTTTACAAAATGTTATGTTATTACTAGATTTGATGATGTATGAATAAATTGTTATGGAAAATATTTTACCATGAGCTTTATGATTGTGTCAAATATTGCAGTTATATTGTTATGAAAAGTCATGGTTGTATGAAATATTGTAGTTATACTGATAAACTGATTACACTCATTGAGCTCATTTAGCTCACCCTTATTTTTACATTTTTAAACAAACCACCCCAGGTATGCGTATAGGTGTTGCAGTAATTGGGACTTCGCCTCAAGATTAGTTGTATTGTCGAGTGCTGCTATGCTTGTGTCATTTTTCTATGTACATTTTTTAAAGAATGGATGTTTATAAAAGCTTTTAAATGAAATGAATAAATATGTTTTAGCTTTTAAAAGTTTAATGTAGTGATTGTTGGGAATTATTTGTTTGGGTTGCTTGTGAGTGGACTTAAAGTCCAAAATTTGTAGTTAAGAAATTGGTGTGAATATAAAAGTGTTTTCAAAATTTACAGGGCTTTTAAAAATTTTGGGAATGTCAAAATGTAGTCATTATGCTGCCGAAATTTTTGGTAATTGATAGAAAAAATTCCTACAATTTGGCCTTGCAAAAACTTTTCGGTCGCGTCAGATATTGATTGGAGGGCTATCGTGGGGTCACTGGGAGGACTGCACTCGGTATCTAGAAGGAGAACTTTGGGATGGGTCCTTTCACGAATGCTCACACTACTTTTACCTCTCTGTTATTCTTCCTTTCTAAATTCTTTCTCTCTTCTTTCTTCTCAGCCGAAGCTCTCACACCTTCTCTTTGTTCTTTATTTTTTGTTCCTAGAATGTCCAACTCCCCAAATGTGTGTCTGTCGCCAGCCTCTCTTCTTTTTCTATTTGTAGTGTGATTATAGGTTTAGGTTTTCAAGCCCTTAACCCTGCAGATGACATGTAATATTTAGGAAAATTAAAGAAAATGGTGTGCGTGAGGGGGTCACACCAGTGACATGGATGTCACGGGTGTGACTTCCATTAGCAAACTCATGACTTTCATAGTCATGGGTATGACTCCACGTATGCTTAAATTAATTAATTACATCCATTGTTCACGTCCCATTTCATTCTTTCATGCCTAATTCTTCTAATTTTTCATGCAAGAATTTGTAACCAAAATCAAGATATGAATGCAAGCAAAATTCAATAGAATTAGACACAATAATAGACCCATCAAAAAGATTTTGAGAATAGTTTGAAAAAAACTAAAGTAAAAAATATAAACCACTAATTATATTAATAAAAATAGAATAAAATAAAATAAGAAAATTTAAAATCAATATTAAAATAATAGATATAAAAAAAATAGTGAAAATTCAAATATAATTACAAATAAAAATAAAATACAAATAAAAATACAAATACAAATATTAATACACTTACAAATACTAATAATTAATAAAAAGATTAAAAAATACTAAGGAGAAGCACTATAGAAAAAGGTGTTTAGAATAAATACAAGACATAAGAATCAAAGGTTTAAAAGATCCATGGAACAGGAGATGGACCTCTTCATATAGGATCTTTTACTCATATCCTAGTTCACAAAAGTTTCTTATTAAAGCTTAAGTCCTTAGTAAGCTCTAACAAGGTCATATCCTTCCTGATCACCTGCCCCAATTCTTCTTAGGTCTTTCCCTTTTTCTTTTACAATCCTTAAGTACGATCTTCTCGTATCTTCTCACTAAGGCATTGGGATGTCTCCTTTTAGCATGTTTGAACCACCTAAGCCTTGTCTCCCTTAATTTACTATCAATATTAGCACCCTCAATTTATCTCTTACCACTACATTCTTAATCTTTTCTCTTCTTATAAAGTTACACATCCAATGGAGCATCCTCATCTCCGCCATCATTAACTTATGATTATGCACCAATTTGATGGGTCAACACTTCACCCTATAGAACATGTTTGAACTATTTGTTAAACAATATATCTTATCTGTTAGCTTGAGTAGTATCTTTTTATCATATAAAACTCCTGATGCACCCCTCCATTTAAGCCACCCTGATTTGATATGGCAAAAAATGTCTTCATCTATCTGATCATTTCTTTTGATGATGGATCTAAGGTACCTAAAACAATCTTTCTGTGGTATAACTTCTGAACCATTCTTTATCTCCACATCAAAATGCCTTATAACTTTTGAATCAATCTTTCTTGACATATTAATCGACAAATATGACAATATAGTTAACAAATATCCCTCTAAAAGACAAATTGGTCAAAAATATGTTTAAATGGTCAACTAATATGCAATAAATAGTGAATTTTTGCATTGAATGTGCATTAGTTGACTAATATGATCGAGAGGTCAATTAATGTGTTGAGACTTAGCTATTATAATTGCTAATTTTTAGCTCTACAGATTAGTAGGGTCCCAAAATCCTATAAATACATGTTTTATTGTTAGTTTTGTTGGGAAATCAGAGTGGGATATGATCCCGTGTAGCGAAATAATAATAAAAAATTTTTGTTTAATTTTTGAAAGTCAAGATTACTTAAACTCTATAACATGATTAATAGATAAAATATAATAAAGCATAAATCATAATTTGTACCATTTTTGAAATCAATTCATCTAAACTATCATAACAGTGAAAATGTTTGACCTTTAAAGGTATTCACATAATATATTGAGAGAACCATATAACTATTATAGAGAGGGTTAGGAAAGAAGTACTAGCTGCTTTAGATCTTATGCTTATTTATAATAGTTTTTAGACATTTGAGTAATTGAATTGAAATAAAATCCTAATTTCAGTAAACTTTAATAAGAATTTCAATTAATTCTACTTAAATACTAGTCGTACCTAAATAAGACCCAATATCTCATATTAATTCGTATTTATTAAATTTTTCATATTTGATTATAAAGTTTCTTAAACTTTATAATAAAGTCCAACTTGATTAAAACATCTTTTCTCTCTTTAAATCATTCTTTATGTGTGACCCATTATGTTCCTAAATATGTTAACAATGGATATAAATTTTTTAATATATCTTTAATTAGAGAATTATAGATAAATTAAAATCTTTTAATATATCTTTAATTCTTTAATTGAATATTTTATATCCATAGATCAAGATTGGCAACTAGCAGTACATCATGACCACCCAAATATTTAAAAGTGTCAAAGTGGATTTTACTAACCTTTTAGGGCATTATTTTTCATATAATTAAATCCTTTATCATACATTTTTCCAATGACACATGGAACATTGAATTAATATCTACTCTATTTGAGTCTAATCATATTAGTTGTCCACCATTAGTGTTTGATTCTATCAACGAAATTTAATAACTATTTTACAATAGTCATTCCACCTTGGTCAAGGATTTTCAAATCAATACTAGTTGAAAACGTTAGAACATTTTTCCTTAATTACTTTAGGGTGATGAATCCTATATTGATCACTTAACTATATCTATATAATTCATGTTATATCCAATGAATACCGATCGATGTACCCTTGATTAGAATAGGTCATATATAGTATCAAAATATAACAATTCTTATATAAGATACTTTAGAGATCTCAAGTCAAAGGATCACTTATACAATCATCATAATGAGAATTTTCATATACATACGAGTAATGTTCTAAATGAAATTCTTATATGCAGTTAGTTTAGTGAACATGTTCTTTAATAAGCATCAACATTTTTGTTTAAGTATCTCCATACTTTAATTTATGGGATCGACTCTTTCCTTAATAAGGAAGAAATATAATATGTGGCAGTAATTTTGTGGCTATTAATATCCAATCTTAACAGAACAATGACTAGGAACAATTTAAGGATAATGCATAAATGCAATGTAAATCTCATAATTATGATATCATTATAATTTCATTTGCAATATACATTTATACTATGGACTTTATCATATACATCTGAATATGTATAAGATAAAGAATGCATTTAAATAATTATGTCACTAAACTACAGCCAACCAATTGGTTGTAGGGTATAAACTAAGAAATTCTTGTATAGAAACTATATGTGTATTTTATACACATATTTTTAAGTATTTATAAAGATTTTGGGCATTATTGACTCATATTTGTATAAGTGAGCCTCTTGGGTAATCAAAGTGTTAAAGTTTAAAGTGTTAAAGTGAGATATTTTAAGTTATAAACTTTTGCTCGAGTGTTTGTATATTGTACTTTTTGGTGTTCAAAGTGGCATTGATGTTCCTTTTCACCTTGAAGGAAGATTGTAAAATGGTTCCTTTTTATTGAGAAAAATTGTACAAAGGTTATTTGATAAGATATTGTTTGGTTATGTGAATTGAAATTATCTATTTTGTTTTGGCTATGTTTTGGTGTTTAAATAGGAAAAAATAATGTTTATTTAGGAGATGGAAAATGGAGATTGCATTAAATTGGGTTATTATTGGTCAAAATCACAAATTTTGAAAAAAGTGGATAGATTAATGTATTAGATAAGGCAAGATCACTCATAATGCCAGATTCACTTCAAGAGTTGGAATTCAATTAGGAAACTTCTTTCCATCTCAATTATGTAGGGATTTGGATTTGTTTTAGATAGGAATCTTTGCAAGATAGGAGGACACTAGGCCTTGAGTTGGAAAACAAGAGGAAAATGCATATACCAACTGCTTCATCATTCTTATTTCATTTCTTAGTAGTTTTCTCTCAATATTTCATCTTTTCTTCTATTTTTGGTGTTGGAACTAAAGCCATATATGGCTAAATCTAAATATTCTTATTCAAGGGGATTCAATACTCTAGTTGTAACCTTGTGAGGTTTTGTTCTCAATTTAGATTCACATTTTAATTTAAGTATTTCTCGTTTTGTGTTCTTATATTTCATAAATAATTAATATTAATTTATTTGACAAATTAATTTAATGTTTATTGTTCTATAGCTATCCATAAATTCAATGATCTGTAATTGTTATGAAGGATTTATATAAGTAGAAAATAGGTTATTTATGAGTTTGCATATTTAAATTATAAGAAATGAGAAAACTAAGTTAAATAATTGTAGCTATCACAATTATTTAATTTAAGGTTTAGTCTTTTTCATTGAGCTTATTGATATCATTTAGTTGGTATGGAATGCTATTATACCCAATCAATTGATGGTAATTTTTGGTTTGAATGCTAGGTTTAAACCAATTAATTCAGAAAATTTTAAGACTTATTATGACTATCTTAATATGTTTCAGACTAACTGCTTGAATTGTAAAAATTATTCTCTTTTGACTAATGATTAATGTTATAATTTCATGAGATCTTTCTCTTAAATTAGAGTTAAGTACTCTTGAATTTCTCACTTTTAATTTTAGTTAATTAATTAATTAATCATAAGCTCCACTTTTTTTATTAATTGATATTGAAAACTAATTTTTAATTCCTTTAGGATTCTATATGGTTCCAAGGCTACTACAAGAAGTTAGAGAATTTGAATTAATTTTGAAGGCTTCGACAATC
Source organism: Erythroxylum alaternifolium (assembly GCA_027478495.1). Lineage (NCBI taxonomy): Eukaryota > Viridiplantae > Streptophyta > Magnoliopsida > Malpighiales > Erythroxylaceae > Erythroxylum > Erythroxylum alaternifolium. The sequence continues at coordinate 18,832,335 of JANIIA010000190.1, forward strand.
TGATCAAAATTTTAGTGTAATTATTGGGGATCAAACCCAGGTTGCCCATATGATAGATGGGAATACTTGTCACTATACTTTTTTTGTACCCCATAACCTTTTTGCAAGAAGATTGAAACCATATTATGAGGGCATGATAGTTTCAATTTATGTTCGTTCACTTTAAAAATCTTTTCGGTATGTAAACTTTATATTTCCACTGTAGTATGAAAAAATATATTATAGATAACAAAAAGACTAAGCCAACTATAACATAACTTACTTGGAATAAGCTTTAATCAATAATTATATAATAACACTTTCTATCCCACCTCAAATTGCTTCTTTAAGATTATATTATCATAGAGTACTTTTTTCTCTTTGTAGATTTTTGAATTCTCGTAAGCATCCAACCTTAGTTTTTCCAGCTCTTGCAATTGTGATTTCCTTTCTTCCCTATCTTTTGCTAAATCCATATTACAATGTTGAGTCGGCCAATAAGCTTTATGTTCAATCTCCACCGATAAATGACAAGCTTTACTAAAATCTAATTGATAAGAAGACATTTCTATTGATGTTGTGTAGGCTATATAGTATGTCCAAAGAGTATTTTCTAGACGTAAACTCTAATCTTTTAACCAGGATTTATGGTTTTAAAAAAAATAGATTTCACCTCTTTATTTGATACTTTTGCTTGTCCATTCATTTGTAAATGGTATTTGGTAGCTATTTGATGATACAGTGCATACTTTTTAAACAAAGCTGTCATTGCTTTGTTGCAAAGTGGCTTCCTTGATCACTAATAATGGCTCGTGGAACTCCAAATGTATTAAAAATATTTGACTTTATAAATTTTACAATAGCTACAAAATCATCATTTTTGGTGGCTTTTGCTACTACCCCCTTTGAAACATAATCAACAACTAAAAATATATAAGACAAACCACATGATGAAGGAAAAAAGACCATAAAATGAACGACCCATATATAAAATATCTCAATTATAAGAATTAAGGTTTGAAACATTTCATTTCTATAAGATACTGTACTTTTCTTTTGACATCTATCACAACTTTTACAAAACACCTAAACATCTCTAAATAAAATCTCCTAATACAATTCACTATCTAAAAATTTTCTAGCAGTTTGATTGAGGCCAAAGTGACCACCACATGGATAATTGTGACAAAAAACTAAGACAATGATGTTCATTCTCAGACATAGAATGTCTTATAATTTGATCGAAGCAGAACTTCTATAAGTATGGTTCATCCCAAACATAATAGTTTGCCTCATTTCTTATCTTTTCCTTCATAGACTTGTTAATGTTTTAAGGTAAAGTTCCAGTAACTCTATAATTAACAAGGTCAACATACCATAAAACAATAAATTTCATTTGGAACAATTGCTCATTAGGAAAGGTTTTGAAAATAAGTAAAATATCTTCATCTCTTACCAACCTACTCAAATGGTCTGCTACTGAATTTTTCACTTCTTTTTGATTTCTTATTGTCAAATCAAAAATTTGAAGTATAAAAATCCAATGTATCAACCAAAGTTTAGACTCCTTCTTTAACAAAAGGTATGTCAAATTTGCTTGGTCCGAATACACAATAACTTTAGAGTAAAGAAAATAAGATCTAATTTATCTAAAGTAAACACAACTACTAAAAACTCTTTCTTTGTTGTAAAATAATTGCAATATGTAGAATCCAATGTTCTTGAAGCATAACAGATAACACAAATTTGTTTCTCAATCCTTTGGCCTAAAATAACTCCAATTACATAATTGCTAGCATCATATATAATCTCAAACAGAAGATGCCAATTTGGTGGTTGAATAATAGGTGTACTTGTTAATAATGCATTGACTTTGTCAAAAGCTTCCTTGTAGTCTTTTCCAAATTCAATTGGAATGTCTTTTTGTAAAAACTTTGATAATGGTATGGCAATCATGGAAAAATCTTTAATAAACCTGCAATAAAATTCTACATGTCTAAGAAAAGGCCAAACTTCCTTAACATTTATAGGGTAAGGTAAGTTCACAATTAAATCCACTTTTGCTTTATCAACTTGTATGCCCTTGGATGAAATCACATGTCCTAAAACAATGCCTTGATCTACCATGAAATGACTTTTTTTATAATTTAACACTAAATTTTTTTCAATGAATCTTTTGGGAGCCTTAGATAAATGATTTAACAAATCATCAAATGAATTTATATAGATAGTGAAATCATTTACAAAAACTTTAATGTAATTATCATTACATTTAGAAAATATACTCATCTCGCATCTTTGAAATATGGAGCATTATATAGATCAAAGGGCATCCACCTAAAGGCATACGTCCTAAAAGGACATGTAAAGGTATTTCTTTTTCTTAATCTTCTTGAGCAATTTATTTTTGATATTAACCCAAAAAACCATCCCAAAAGTAAAAACATAATTTACCCGCAAGTATTTATAATATTTGATCCACAAAAGGTAATGTGCAATGGTCCTTTCTAGTGGCTAAGTTAAACTTTGTAAAGTTTATGATTATTTGCCACCTACTATGTACCCTCATTGGTACCAACTTATCATTATAGTTTCGTATCACTATCATAGTTTTCTTGGGCATAACAAGCATTAGGCTCACCCATTCATTAGTTGAGATTAGATAGATTATACCTGCATCCAAAAGTTTTATAATCTCTTTCTTTACCACATCTTTCATTATTGGATTGAGTCTTCATTGAGGTTTCGTTATTAGTTTAACATTGTCTTCTAAAAGAATTGATCATGTTGTTTGAGCTTTAAAATTTATAAGCCCTCAAATACCACATGTGCACAGGTCACAACTGTAGTATAAGAGGTGTTGATCACACGAGGAGGGTACTAGCCTAATCCTAAGTCATATAAGGCTCAAAGAAAAGAATAAAGGAGATAAAAACTGCACAACTGAACACGGAAAGTAAATATGAAAATTCGATTCAAGAATTGTAAAGTGAAAATTTCAACAAAATAGAATTAAACAAAGTAGTCACACATGTCACAATGGAAATCTGTCAAAAGATTTAATCAAGTTATGAGAGAGGGGATTTACCTATCCTTAATGCTAATACAGTTATTTATGTGCTTACAGGATGTCAGTTCTAGAAAATCGTAGGATTGATTATTCTTTCTCGAGTTATAACTATTAAAACCTAAATTGTAGACCCTAATCGAATTATGGAACTTGTAATCTCTTAATTCACAAATTACTAATTAGTTCTAAAGCTCTCTAATAAACAATATAGTCTCGTATGGGATCTCTCCCCATGAAATTACCGACTAGATTGATTAAATGGCCAATTAGATCACCTAACTCTCATTAACCTGATATAATCATTTTTATCTAGTTCACCCTCTCGGTTTGTTACCAAAACATGCAATTACATTAATCAATTAAAACACCCAAAATAATAAACACAAAATAACTAAATCAACATTAACTCAAAGTAAAATCCCGAAGGAGAGTTTGGAAACTTATCAACAACCTGAAATCCAATTCCATACAATCCATCTCAATTTTATACATTTAAATGAAAAAGGAAATCAAGAGTAAATGGAACTTAGGTTAGACAAATTAGGAAGGTGGCAGTGTCAGAATACCACCTGATCTAGGGAGCAGTGGTGTTGGGATTCACTTCTTCCTCCTCCTTCTTCCCTTCTTCTTCTCCTTTGAGGGTTTCCAAGAGTGGTTGAATGTAAAGCTCTCTTCTGCCTCTTTTCTTATTCTTTTAAATATCCTCTTGTGTTCTGAGCAACTATAGGATTTTTTTGATGTCTAAAAGGTCCAAAAAATCCCTTGAAACTTGTCATTCTTGAGCATCTACATGTCTACCTGATGTAGGCCATGGCCGTGGCCCTACAGGCCACGATTATGGCTTACATCTAAGCCTTTTGGCACAATCATGGCCTGATAGGCCCATTGTTTCAGCCCGAATGTCTTCTAAAACTCCTCCATTCTTCGATATTGACCCTGAAACACTAGCAAACACATCAAGGTACCTCAAAAACATAATATTTAAGCTTAAAAGCTTGTACTAACCCATAAAACACTTAAAACACAAATAATTAAGAAACTAACTCAATTCTAACCTAAACACATATTAAATGATCAAATTAATGGATGAACACGTATCAAACTATGCCCTAAAACATGATGTAATTTACATTTATCACATCCCCACACTTAAAAGTTTTCTTGTCCTCGAGCAAATAAAAACAGTAAAAAAATCAAGACAACACAATATACACATATGCAATAATGAGACAATGGCTTCAACTTAGCGAAATAAATTTAACTATAAACACAATCTTTCAAGTCGTTCTAACTTATTAATAAGTGAAATCCATATCTAAACACTTTGGACTAAATATGCAAACTAATCAAAATTTTAATGTTGAGTCTATTCACCCTATCACTTACATACACACATTGATAATCATTCAATTAAAACAAAATTGTAGCTATTCCTTAGTAGGTTTTCATGAAAAATCAAGCTACTAACAAGTTTGATAGGTTTTTATTTAAAAACATTCTTTTTATTGAATTTTTTTCTTTAATGAGATGAACCTAGTCTTTTTACATGGAGGCAAACATTTGAGATAAATGTCGATCTAGTTACTCAACTAAGTCATGTTGTTATTAAGCTGTTTAGTTGGAATGTCATTATAGCATTTTTACGCGAAGACACATATTTGTGATGTGTATCGATCCGGTTACTCAGCTACATCACATTCTCAACTGGCTACTAGCTCTATTCATAACTCAAAGGCCAGCGGAATAGCTACTTTATTTAAATTTTATGCAATTTTTTAACACAATTTTATCACAAAATTTTGCCTACCTTTTTGCTTTAGCTAATCATTCTTATGAAAATGTACTTCTATTGCCACTTAGTTGATTGGCCTAAAATTAGAAATGAGTATGGCAAATTCTTAACCTTAAGTAACTTAGGTTATGTAATAAATCTTCGCAACCTAAAAGGCTATGTTTAAGACTAAACCTATTCCGTTAAGTCCTAGCCATTGACGCAACATGCAAAATTCATACTCAAGATAAAAACACTTAACCCTCCCTACACTTAAACAACACATTTTTCTCAATGTGAGAAGGGTACATAAACACATATGGGGGAAATAAACACAATATACGAAAAACATAAGAAGAAAATACTAAAAAATATAAAAAGAGAAGGCTTATAACACAAACTCATTAGGGTGATTGAGGTGGTGATTTTTCGGAGAAAGAGACTGAATGAACTTGACGCCTGAGATTATTGCCCTATCTTATAATTGCTTTAAAAGAGTAAGAGAGTTAGCACTCCAAAACATTTGAAATCATTAAGAACTTATTTTTGAAAATTAAAACAAATCTAACTATGCAACAATTTAAACCTAACTACTAAACGTGCTAATTTAAGGTCATTAGCTTGATGGTGTATCATTGGAAACTCAGCTGGGATTAATTATGAGAGGCTTTTTTTTTACCCTTTTTGTTCAACATCAGTTTTGTAGCCTATAAGTAAGCTACAAATTGCAAAATGATCAGAAGGACAATATTGATAAAATTATGAAAACCAAGCTTAATAATGTCCTTTTTCAAGTGAATAGTCAACAATATAGGGAATAACAAAACTCCCTGAATTTTTTTATGGAATCCAACAGTTTGTTTAGTAAGATGGTGAGTTGTTCTCTTTTTGGGTCTTCCTCATTCACCCTCATCTCCTCTTTTTCCTTAGCTTCTTGAATAGAGACTTCCATAGCTTCTTCAAACTTAATGTCCATTGTCATTTGTTCTTCATCCTCTCATTCCTTCAAAGATTCAAACACATCAAAATTTTTGAAAGATTCACCCTCCTCTGGATTCTTTAACACATCATTCATGTTGAATGTCACTTGGTCATCACTAATCTAAATGACGAGGTTCTCTTCATAGAAATCTACCCCAATTGTTTTGATATTCAAGCCTAGTATACCAAGATCTATGGAATAATAGGAAGAGTTGCATTCTTTTCTTCATCCTCTTTCCTCGTCTCTTGGTCTTCTATAAGATAGGTTCAGTATGGTTTTCCACTGGTTCTTCTTATGCTTCCCCATTTTTAAGTATGATAGCCTCATATTGCTCTCGTTGATATAATTCCATTTTGCTTAGAGCATCTTCCACACTTCTTCTATAAAATTCACAGGAAAGCTGTCTTACTTGAATAACCAGGTTATGAATAAAAGCGACATAATTTTTGTTACTTGATGAAATTACTCTTCCAGTTTCTTCTGGTTCTCTTCCATGTCTATTAGCTTATCTATGATTTTTTCTAATTTGAAATCTCATGAACTGGACTCTTCTTGCTAAAATGAAAATAGGTCATGATGTTCTAAGTGAGTCCTTACATTATTGGACCAATAGAAATTTGGGTGGTTTTGCCACGTCGGAGTGTACATGTTCTAATAAGGATCGTTACATGGCCAACCATACTATGTCTCATTGTGGATTGCAAAATTTCCTTTGTCTCTATAATATCTATCTTCCATCATTGTTCTTTCCATTTCTTCTTAGCGGCTAGCTCTTCAGATGTCTCATTCTTACTCTAAGATGTCTTGCTGTGTCTTCACTTTATGCCCCAAACTTCTTTCTCTATGTTTTCCTTTTTTAAAAACAAAAGATAGTGAAAAAAACCTTATGCTAAAGAACTAAATTGATCACCTCCCCAACAACGGTGCCAAAAACTTTATCGTGTCATTTGAGCTTTAAAATTTATAAGCCCTCAAATATTGAAAGCACACGAGTCGCGACTATAGTATAAGAGGTGTCGACCCACGAGGAGGGTACTAGCTTAATCTTAAGTCGAATAAGGTTCAAAAAAAGAATAAAAGAAATAAAAACTGCAGAAGTGAACACGAAAAGTAAATACGAGAATTTGATTCAAGAATTGTAAAGCAAAATTTTCAACAAAACAGAATTAAACTGAGCAGTCACATAGGTCACAATGAAAATCCTTCAAGAGAGTTAATCAACTTATAAGAGAGGGGAATTAACCTATCCTTAATGCTAATCTAGTCATTTATATATTTGCAGGGTGCTAGTTCTAGACAGTCATAGGGTTGATTATTCTCTCTTGAGTTATAACCATTAAACCCTATATTATAAACCCTAATCGAATTATAGAACTTGTAATCTTTCAATTCAAAAATTACCCATAATTTTATTTAGTTTTAAAGCTCTCTAATAAACAATCAAGTCTCACATAGGATATCTCTATATGAAATTACCAACTAAATTGATTAAGTGGTAAACTAGATCACCTGTTGGACCCCGAAACTTTTCTTAGAAAATTTTGAGCAGTACATGAGAAGTGTGGATAGGTTCATGTTTTGCTTTGGTGATTTTGGTA
>JANIIA010000190.1:18839834-18851882 GCA_027478495.1 Erythroxylum alaternifolium
AGTGAAATTGCAATTGTACGTTCTGTTCACGGCTACACAAGACCCGTATGGGAAATGTGTAGTACGTTCTGTTTTAGATCCACCCAAACCATTCTGATGTGCTCATGTATGTTAACAAGTTTGATGCATTCACGTTTTGTAACTTATGGATTTTGGCATGAAAACTTAAGAAATATGTTCTTTATAAATTCGATGAAAACTTTCGATGACAAGTAAAATGATTTCAAAAGTTTTGCTTATCTTTTTATTATAAACTGTTACCCACGAGCTTTTAAGCTCACCCCCTTCTATCCCATCTTCAGGTGAAGAAAATGAGATCGAGTGAAAGAGAGTCAAGGCATCATTCCAAGCTTGCTTAGGTTGTAATTTGAGATAATTTTTGGAAGACACAATGGTTTAGTCACTTTTAAGACTTCATAGTTCATGTAACCTTTGTGTATTGAGATTTCGGATTTTGTTGTAATGTGGCTTGAAAGGCCATTATAGCTATGTACAACCCTTTGTTGAGGGTAATGAAATGTAATTGATGAAAGTTAGTTGTAATTAATGTATTACAGACTATGATGAAGTAAAGATCGGAGAGTATTATGATATATGTGTTTCGAATAAGAGTTAGACTCCGAAAACGGGGCCTAACATCACCTAACTCTCATTAATCTGATCTAATCATTTTCATCCTACTTACCCTATCAGTTTGTTACTGAAACATGATATTACATTAATCATTCAAAACACCTAAAACAATAAACACAAAATAACTAAATCAACATTAACTCAAAGTAAAATCCCGAAGGAGAGTTCAGAACTTTATCAACAACCCTAAATCCAATTCCATACAATCCATCTCAAATTTATACATTTAGATGAAAAAGGAAATGAAGAGAAAATGGAACTTAGGTTGGAAAAATCATGAAGGCAGTGGTGTCAGAATACCACCTGATCTGGAATGCAGCATTGTCGAGATCCACTTCTTCTTCCTCTTCTTCTTCTCTCTCTCTCTCTTCTTTTTCTCTCCCTTTAGGGTTTCCAAGAGTGGCTAAATGTAAAGCTCCCTTCTGCCTCTTATCTTGTTCTTTTAAATATTCTCTTGTGTTCTGAGTAGCCCTAGGGTTTTTCGAGGTTTGAAAGGTCTAAAAAATCTCTCAAAATTTGCCGATCTTGAGTGTCTGCTAGTCTGCCCGATGCACACCATGACCATGGCTTACATCTAAGCCTTTTGTCACAGTCGTGGCCTGATAGGTCCGTTGTTTCAGCCCAAGTGTCTTCCAAAACTCCTCCTTTCTTCGATATTGACCTTGAAACACTAACAAACACATCAAGGTACCTCAAAAAACATAATATTTGAGCTCAAAAGCTTGTACTAACCCATAAGACACTTAAAACACAAATAATTAACAAACTAACACAATTTTAACCTAAACACATACTAAATGATCAGATTAATGGATAAACACATATTAAACTATGCCCTAAAAGAAAATGCAATTTACACTTATCAAGAATCCCATGTATGCAAATTGTAAGGCCAATGCCTTTTATGTATGCTAAAGTTTGACTAATAGTCGTTTTGTACTTTTTAAGTAGTATTACTAGTTTTCCTTTTTGCCTTATGTTAAGTTTTTTGGAGATTGTTATAGGTAATGATTCTCTATCAGCCAAATAGACATACTTTAGGTGATCGGGTAAGGCTTTCAATTCTATCTTTAGAGATTGAAAAAAAGAAGGTAACATTTTCAAGTGAGTTAAAGTAAGTTTAACAATTAAATTTTTTGAATCTATTAGCATCGCTAATAATGATTTTACAACTTCACAAGTTTCATTAACTTGCTTGTTCACTTCCAATTTAGAATTAAACTCCAACTCATTATTGACACTTTCTTCTTTAAAAATATGTTGCATAAATGAATCCACAATATCCATATAATAAAGGGATTAAAAATTATTAATGTATTTTATTTTTTAAAAAATATTGAACTTCAATATCTCTCTATCAAACCTAAAGGAAAGAGCATCCTCATTTATATTGATTTTTTTCTTAGTTATCTTTATAAACAACCTTCCCAGAAGTTGAATGTTTAACATTATCATGATCCATCTTCAAGATGTAAAAATCCATTAATGATGGGTTGTCGAAGCCCTCAAAATTAATTTCGGTTCTCTAACTTCTTGTAGTAGTAGTGGAACTAAGGCGAATCCTAGTAGAACTAAATAGTAGTTTAATAATTTCAATTAATAAAATAAAATGGAGGGTTTTTGATTAATTAAATAATTAACTAAAATAATCAAGAAATCAAAATAAATCAATTGAATATGAAAAGAGAAATTCAAGAATACTTAACTCCGGTTCAAGGGAAAAATCTCATCTAATTGTAACATTGATTATTTGTCTATAAAGAATAATTGTACAATTCAAGTAGTTAGTCTTAAACACATTAGGATAGCCATAAAAGTCTCAAATTTTCCTAAATTAATTTGTTTAAACCCATCATCCAAACCAAAACTTACTAATAATTGATTGGGTATGATAACATTCTATATCAATTAAATGATAGCAATAAGCTTAGTGAAAAAGACTAACTAAATTAAATAATTGAGATAGTTGAAACTATTTAACTTACTTTTCTTGTTTATCATAAGTTAAATATGCAAATTTATAAGTAATCTATTTGCTAATTGTACCAATCCTTCATTACAATTATGAATCATTTAATTCATGGATAATTATAGAATAATTGACATCAAATTAATTTGTCACATTAATGAATATTAATTATTTATGAAATATAAGAACTCAAAACAAGAAATACTTTAATTAAAATATGAATAAAAGTTTATAAGAAAACCTCATAAGGTTACAATTGGAGCTTTGAATCTCTATGAATCAGAATAATTGAGTTTAACCACAGATGACTTAAGTTTCAACACCAAAAATAAAAAGAAAGATGAAATACTGAAGGAAAAGCAAGTAGAAAATGATTGATGATTTTGGAGAGGTAGAGAATATCTCTTTATATTGTTTTCTTACTCTAAAGCTAATATAATCTTATCTTGCAAAGATGTCTATCTAAAACAAATCTAAATCCTTACATAATAAGGATAGAAAGAAGTTTCCTAATTAAACTCCAACTCTTTAAGTAAATCTGGCATTAGGTGTGATCTTGCCTTATCGATTGCAGTAATATGTTCATTTTTTCCAAAATTCATGATTTTCAATAATAATGTCCCAATTTGATGCAATATCAACTTTTCATCTCCTAAAACAAAACAAACATTAATTTTCCTATTTAAGCACCAAAATATATCCAAAACAAAAGAGATAATTCTAATTAATATATCAAAACAACATCTTGTCAAATTCTCCCACATCGGACTTATGCCTATTCTCATGCATAAATCAATTCAATATATCAATTATCCTCATAATAACCTCTCTTCTCCTTTGAAGTTATCCATAAATATGCAAAAGCTAATTCACATTAAAGGTTTAGGATAAAACAATAATCGAGAGAGTAAGCACTCATAGGACACATTATTAGGATGAAGTATAACGTCTCATCAATTCCTTTAATATCAAATGAAACAAGACTTGACATCGTCTCAAGGATTTCACTCTGTAAATTCAAAGTGTTTAGGGTTCATTAAGCTCTCAAATCAAAGCATAACAAGTTATTTCGATAACCTTGCTCAATAATCATATCTCCACCATTTAACAAAAATGAACTTGTTACATCAATCAAAGGAAATTGAGAAGGGTTGTAATGTGGTTAAGGTAAGGTAAGACAAAAAGAAGTTTTTACATTAAGTAAATTGAAGGAAATCATACAAAATTATCTGCATAAGTTTTCAACTTAAATCAATCCAAAACTTGTTTGATTCAAGTTGTATCCCTTTCAATCATCTTTTTCTTCTTCTTCTTCTTCTTCTTCTTCTATTTTTATTTTTCTTTCTTTTTTAAACAAGAAAAAAGAGGAGATTTTTTATACTTCTCCCCCATCTATAAAAAATGAAAAATGAAAATAATTCAACTTAAATCAAGTAATCTACTTTTTATGGAAATAGATAAATTCCTATGCAAATAAGCTTGATAAAATTATTTCAATTTAGGGTTTCAAAATCATTAAGGATATCAACAACAAGAAGGGTAACAGTGGCTTGTAATAAGGTTATTATGCAAGAAAAGAAAGGGTAAAGATCAAATAGGTTTTCTAGGTATAGAAAGTAAGGTAGGCTTATTTAGGTAAAAAATGGTTATCCCAAGTGCCCTTATAATCTTTATACACAATTTAACAAAAATATGGTCTCAACAAGTATTTAAAAGCAAGTTCTAGCATAAACGAGCTATGTTTGATAGCACACAATAAAAAGATATGTGTAAGCACAAATGTGATGAATGCTCTTAGGCTCAAAACTCATGTAGGTGTCAAAATGCATCAACTCTTGCACACTTTTATTCAACAAAACCAATGAGATACTTAAAATATTTTAATGAAAAACACTAATCATGTTTGTCTGTCTCAAGCATTATTTCTCAAACAAAAAATGTACCATAACTTAAGGATTATTTATAAACAACAATCAAAAAATGATGAGGATATTATAAGGAATAATCAATATATGAATCATAGTATCATAAGTCTAAACAAAGTCACAAACTTCATCATAATATAAATACTCACTCCTCCATACCTAAATCAACATTGTCCTTAATGTATGTGTAAGATACTCACATCTCACAAAAATAATCATCACAAATAAAGAACAGAGTAGAAGACTCCCTTAAGGTATGAGCAGAAAGGAGATGTACTATATTCTTAGAGGACATGGAGGTTACAAATACTTCTCAAATTTAGAAATTTTGTGTTCCGAGCTTTCCAGACAAAAATGATACTCATATTACAGGGTATAAAATGAAATGTCCTCCTTTATTGCTTAAGTATCGCCATCCTACTTAAACAAGTCATATCCAAAGGTTCCATCTCATAGGCTATATGAATATCAATATTAGTTATATCAACCAAATTTAGATTAATATCCAAATGAGTGACGAGGGAACTAAGACATAAATTATTATTAGAAGAGAGAACAATGTTAAATTGCATTGCCAACTAAGAAAATAAATTGACTTGTACTGTTTACCACACACCAAATAAAGAACAATTTTGCTTTAGTGCAAGTGCACCTTGTAGCCTGCTATCCTGAATAATTAAAAGCCAAGAAACGCTATATATAAATCCAGTCCATCTCATTAAGATAATTGCCTTTAGATTTACTTGGATGAAAACCAAACGAGTCAGAAGAAATTGATTTCCATTCTTGAAAATAATTAAACTCACTGTAGTATATGATAGATTCTTTGTACTGGGTCAAATTAATATATTCTTCATTTATTAACCCTAAGGCTAAATTAAAATTAGAGATGCTTTATTGAATTCGACACCGATTAATCTGTACTATATCATATTAGGACTATGCAAAGGAAAATTATCTAGTTTAGCAAATTTAAAGGTATGATAAAAATCCCTAGTTAATTTAATAAAGACTAGACAACAAATCAATGCAAAATATTTCCAACTCATGTCAATAAGCAAATCATCAAAATATTTTTTAATTTGTAAATCCTCCAAGGAGGGGTAGTGTAAATACTTACTTGTATTAATATATCATGATTTAATAGCAACAGAATGTTGTTTATATTCTTTAGTGTTAAAAGTGAGATAACCACACAAGTCCAATTTAGCTGGTGAAAAAATGTTGGCACTTTTTGCTATCCTAGCATGCTCCCTTTTGGTATTAGTTTTAGGTCCTGTAGTAGATTGATGATGTGCAGTTATAGTCATCGGTGATTTTCCTTTTACTGTGGTCCTAGCAGTAGCTTTAGAATGTCACCATATTAATGACTAGTATAAATAGTAAACAACTTTAAAAATAATAAAACAACCAAATGGTGATTAAAGTTAAAATGAAAGCAAAAAGTAATGAATAATAATTAATAAAAATGAAGTGAAAATACAAGTGGGTGATGGTGGGTTCATTGTTGAAATGCTAAGTGGCTTACGTTGGTTGACTCTCCTGCTAGTGGTGCTTGAATGGTGCTACATGTTCACAAGTTACAGGGGTTAAGTGATGCACATCTATTGGTTAGCTGCCTCTGTTGTAGCTACATGATAGGGCATAGATTGTTACTGTTAGAGTTTGCTGAGTGAACATTGGGCTATGCATTTATGTGGCATCTACTGGTTTTGTTTGAACGAAGCTGCTGTTGTTGGTTAGAAATGCTTGGTGTGCTTTTGTTATTGCATCTTCGGGTTGGATAGGTGTTGTTTGTGGCAATTTTGGTGTTGGCTGCTATTGGTGGACGTTTCGTCTGTTGTTGTATGACTGCTGGAGTTGTGTGGTGCATTTGTGCAATTGCCAGTGTTACTATGTTGTGTTTACAATATGGCTGTGCATAGGTTTATGTTACTTGCCGAAAGAGAAAACACATTATGAGATTTAGTATTTTAGATTTTTAAGGATTTCATTCCATAAAGCTAAATCAGATAAGGCGTGATCTCACCTTATAAGATTTAGTATTCTGGAATTTTAAGGTCTTTACTTTTGACAACTAAATTACATAAGACGTGACAAGGCGTTATGAAATTTAGTATTATGGAATTTTAAGACCCCTTTTCTCCCTTAAGCCAATAAACTTATTTTTTAAAAACAATCAAATGAAAAGTATATATAACGAAACAGAATTAATAAAAGTATCATATTTTGGGTTGCCTCTCGAAAAGAGCAATTGTTTAACGTATTTATGGTTGATGGGTATAGTTCTTCTTAAACTTCTACATATGATGGAATTTTTGGATTAATATTCACCACACTGGAAACCATCATCTCTTTATAGAATGGTTTTAATCTATGTCTATTAACCTTAAAAATCTTCCCAGTTTATAAACTTTTTATATTTTCTTTTATCTTTTATCCCTTTTTGTTTATATTTTGCAAGGATGGTTATACATAGTATCAGATAAATGCTTCACCATATTTAAAACTTTGTAAATCTTATTGTTCAGGGAAGTATCAATTTCTACCTTTCTCACTTTTTGTGCTTTTGTCCATATTTTATTTATCTATTCTTTTATTGTGTACATTGAGGACAATGTATAATTTTAAGTGTGGAGAAGGGATTTCAAATTTCTTAAGATTTTTGTAAATTTTTATCAATGCTTATTAATTAACATCCTAATTTAGTTAAAACCTATCCAAATTACTTTATATTATTATTAATTATTGAATTGAATTAGTATGCAAAAGGATGAAAGTTAGAATAGACTTGCTTATATAAGTCATACTTTTAGTGATCATTGAAATAATTCATTTGAATAAAAATTGCATATTATTTACACACAGGAAGCATTTTTGTAAGCTTTTGAGCCTAAGAGCAAATACATTGTTATTTTAAGCTCTTTGATTTTTTAATGTGTGTTATCATATGTGGATGGATGATTTTATAACTTGCTTTTATTATCCATATTAAGACCACGTTTGTTAAATTAGAATCATTTAAATGATAAAGGAATTTAACCTTTGTTTTAGCTTATTTTCTTTATTGTTATCCTACCATATTTTATCCCTTAGGAGTAACCACTTTTGAGACTTAGCCTTTTCATTGACTATAACCACATTAATAGCCTTTACCTTGTTTTTATTTAAATCGTTTCATTATTTTTGATCCATGAATGATTTACATTTATTTGATTTCTTGAAACTTAGATTATATTTAAAAAAAGGTCCAATAATAATAATAATAATAATAATAATAATAATAATAAAAAATGATGCGAGCATAAAAAAAAGTATTGTGCTAATGGAATTATTGTATAAAGGACCTATGTTGTGAAGAAATAAGTTTATGTAATTTTGTTTATGTCAATTTCTTTCAATATTATCACCCTTTTATAATCCCTATTATGCCTTTACCTAAGCCTCATTAAAACCTTGTAACAAGAACTTTTGATTTTTGTTTTTAATTTACTTGTAAGTGTTGGAGATATGATTTTATTGCAAGATTGTGGATAAGAATATGCATAAGTGCTAACTTAAGAGTTCGTACACTTTCCACCCTAAATACTTTAAGTTCATTGAGTGAATTCTTGGTGAGGGAGTGAAAAATTGTGCTTTTGATTTCAAAAAGATTATATTTATGATTAGTATTGATATTAATTTATGAAGGTTATAGTTAGGATGACTTGAATCTAATTGTATGTTAATTTTATTAATATGACATGATGATTTAGGGTTTGGTAAAGGATGAATGTTTTTAAGTTTGACGATTTGGATTATGATTTGTTTAAGGACAAGCAAAAGATTAAGTATGGGGATGTTTGATAAATGATTAATGGTATTTTTGCTTGTCATTTAATAGTTTTATAGTATTTTTGGTACTTATTTTACTTCAAATGTGTTTGTAGGTGATAATTGTCTTCATGGACCAAAAAGAGAAAAATTTAGGTGAAATCAAGGAGTAAAAGAAGATTTAAAGAAGCATTAGAATACGTGACCATATATAGAGACCATGTAAGTCACTGTAAACATATGAAGTTTTGAAGATACTGTTTATGCCCATGTGAAGTTATACTTAGGTATATTGATATACAAAACTGTGCGTGTTGCTATGTAAGCTTCTGTGATCATGTAAAGTAACAATTTAGAGGAAATTTTGAGATAGACGGTCATGCAAGTGACCATGTATATTACAAAAGTCCTAGTTTTTACGATAAAAGCAAATTATGAAAGCTAGAGTCAAGAAGAGGCAAATGGAGTCAGTTTAGACACCAGAAAAGCAAAGAATAAGCATTTCTAAATGAAGGACAAAAAAAAAGACAAAGGTTATATCATAAGATCCGATAGAAAGTAACCTTTGATCTAGATTTCAAAAAGACTTCATTAGAGATTAAAGGGGTATAAATTATAAATTCTTTTATTTCTATTTGTTCTTCTGAATATTTGATGATAGATTTGTTTTCTATGTTTAGGAACTAGTTATTTAGTATCTATGTGTGATGAACCATAAGTTGCTATGATAATATGATATAGTCTTTATTCAATACAAATTTATTGATTGGTTTATTGTGATTCCTTTATGAGTTTATATTCTTGAGTCAATATTTCTGAAATATGAGGCCATTTATTTTAAATGATTGAGATTGAGAAATCCTTGTGTGAATAGATCTACCATATTTGTTAGGAGTTGCATGCAAACATAGAGATAGGTCATCAATCCTCTATATTAGGGCCAAACCTAATAGTGAAATTCATAAATCAAGTAATGCAATCTTAGGCATTTTAACTAGAAAAAATTTTAGTTAATCAACTAAGGGTTAGTTATTAATAGTTTTGAGAAAGATATTAATGTAAGATAGGAATTTTCATGGTTCAATAATTAATAATTTAATTGCATGACAAAGAGTTAGTGTTTAAGATATCTTAGGGGGGATTCTTCACCTAGGTTCTACTTATTTGATATCGTCTAAGTGTAGTATTTCTTTATCCTAATTCCTTATCGTGTTAACTTTAGTTTAGTTTGTTTAATTTAATTTTTAATTAAATTCAAAACCTAATTCAGGAATTAGATAATAGAAAAGGGTTGATATTAGTACTTACAGCCCTCGGGGATTGAACAATAATTACCAATGCTAGTTGCCACTGCACTGTGCGCATGTAGTTAATTATACTTCTTATAACATATAAACAATCAATCAACAATCTTTATATATAAATCTAGTAGTTTTGATAGATTTCCCTAAATATTTAAAAGGAGACACCATTAGCTTGAGCCATAAGATGATGGATAAATATTAAGCTAACTTAGCTGGACAAACAAGAATTACAAGAAAAATTGGTTTTAGCGACAAAAATTGCTGATAGAAAATACTAATTTTTCGTAGGTAAACAAATTTAACAATGGAAATTACCGATGGAAAGGGTTGTAGGAGAAATATTCATCGGTAAAATTTTTGACGGAATTACAATTTTCATCGCTAAATTTCCTGACAAAAATAATTATTTTCGTACCTAAATTTCTTGATGGAATTACAATTCCTGTCGCTAAAATTCCCAATAAAATTACAATTTTCTTCACTAAATTTCCTGACATAATTAAGTATTTCGTTGCTAAAATTACCGAAGAAATTATAATATCTGTAGGTAATTAGCTATCTATAAATAATTTTAGAGACGGATAAACAATTTCTATCCTTAAATTTACCTACAGAATATAACATTTTGTCGGTAATTTACCTACAGAATATTGTAATTCTGTCAGGAAATTTACCTACGGTACCATTTTTTCGTCGATAATTTTAGCTATGATATCTCACTTCCCACCATAAAATTTTGTTTATAATATATTGATTTTTTCTACATTTAATTTCTCTAAATAATATAATCTTTATTGATAATCCAATATAAAAATTATCCTAATTGGTAATATAATATAAAAATTATAATGTACATCAATAAATATCTTGAAAATAACTGTAAATTAAGAATTTATAAAAAAACATAAGAGTAGCAAAAAATCAAATAAAATCCATTTAAGTACCAAAATATCATAAATATACACTATGCAGTTGGTGATGGCGGATGATCTAACTACTACGATGAAGTACTGCACCTCTCTTTCAACTTATCCACTTCATTATAAAGCTGGGCTAAGTACTCTATTGACTGTCGCAACTGAGTTGCCATTATCTCCACTATGCTCTCAACCTGAATGACTTTCTTAGTTGATATAGACCACCTAACTGGATCTAGTTATACTGAATGTGGAGGATTGCGAATATCATGTGTTTGCAAAGGAAACCTAAGCTGAAAATCCTTCCACGACGGTCCCTACTACCAACTGCATCAAGATATGTTTGACTCTCATCAATATCTTCAGTATTCTTAGACTGTCATTCAATTCTTTCTTGTATTTGCTCCTATCATTATACTTGTTTATATTAATAAGTGATAATTTTTAACTAATATTATTTATCAAATTAATATTAAAGTATTAATTTAACATATATTATGTTTTTTGCGTCGAGTGTTGACGAAGGTCACATCACCATACTTCTTAGTGTAGGTGTGAAAAAAGAGTTAGCATAGTGTAGGCTTTGTGCCCATAGACTTTTCATGCATCAGAATAAAGTGTTATAAGTGACTATGTTTTACAAAAATTTTAGCAGAGTTTTCTCTATTTTTATGATATTTATCTCTTGTTAAACAAAAAATTTTCTTAACAACATAGTCATTCATAGCAATAGACATTTATAAAATTATCGTTCTTCATAATACACATACATTTTCATTCTAAATTTCATACATCAAATTACATTGAAATCTAATTGGTAGTAATTAGTACAAAAATCAGAATATAAGTGTAAAGTTTAGATACTTACAAGTTTCTCTTTATGATTATGTTGGGTTATAGATACTTCAGTTTGTACGTGTAGATTCTCTCCTTCCGGTCCCTCCCCCTCTATTTGCATAATTGCCTATACAATGGAGATTGCCTTAGGTGTTGCCCAAAACTACTGCCAGTGACTCCATATTTCTTTAGATATATAAGGAGGTCATACATTATTCTTGTGTATCAAACCAACAAAGTCTTTATAACGTGCATAGACATAACTCTCCTATACATCATAAATGACAGCATCAAATTTTGAATCCCAAAAAGATTCTTTCTGAAAAATAAAAAAAGAAAAAACATACTATAAGTACTTATAAACTATAATATTGATCTAATTAATATATAAAATTATATAAAATAAAAAGATTAAAGAATTTATTTTTTTGTACCTCTAACTCTTGATAATAAAAATCCTTTGTGCCTTGAGAGATATTCTTCCATATATAACCCTCAAGTTCTATCTTCTCCTTAAACTTAGATGAGATATTTCTGGAGCACATTCCAGATAGAATAATATAAAATATAAGCTATTTTAGATCATTTTCAAATTAAAACCTATAACTTCAGTATAAACCTATGATGTTATCATGTATTACAAAATTTTT
>JANIIA010000190.1:18860326-18883113 GCA_027478495.1 Erythroxylum alaternifolium
GGTTTAAGTCTTTACGTATGCATGGGAGTCTCTTGCCTGCGAATGGGCCAAGGAGAACGCGGACTGGTTCTGGGCCTAGAATGGCCAATAGGTATGAGACTGATCTTTGAAGATTGGACCGATCGGCCTGTAGGTCATTACGACTGGGCTCGGGCCCAGCACGACCGACCCGACCATATAGTATTTTGGACGCAAAATAAAAGTTTTAGAACACGAGGTTTTATTGCTAAATGATTCTATTTGAAGATTATACGGCGGGCGTGAATCAAAAAGCTTATGAAATCCGTAAAAAGCCTTGTTTTATCTCTTGTAAGTGTTTCTCTTTGGAAGTAGGTAAACTTCGGTAGGATCAAAATTCAAAAAGGTAAATATCGTTTGATTAAGAGATTAATTTCTTTATTATATGTATATAATATAATAATCATCATACGAATATTATTGAACTCCATAATGTTGAGTGCAACTTGGACCCATTTATTTTTAATTGACTTGAGGAACTGAAGTAATTCAGACAAATCGTGACATCGCCTTAATGCTAAAATAACGAAAAAGAACCAATAATTAAATTAATATGTCATAATTTGGCTAATCGTTCTCAATTATTTGGTGGGTCAAGTATATGCCAAACCATTTCTCTTCTGCATTTGCTAACTACCTTACGAGGAAGGAGAGCAATAAAATGAATAAACCGAATCTATTAATCATTTTTTTCTTTCTTTTTTTTTTAAATTTTCATAACATAACAAATGAATTGAAGTTTGATTAGAAATGAATTAAAGATGATAAGGTGGTGAACACAGCTAAGAGAGACAGCAAGCAGGTGTCTATGGCGGTTAGAGAGGCATTTGATTACAAAGATCGCTTGGTTTTCAAGACAATTAAGAGATAGAGAGGGTGGAGGTTAGAGGAGGGGCCTGGGCCTGTTGGAAGGGAGGTTTTCAATTTTCAAGTCTTAAAAATAAGATTAAGACACTTGACATACAAGAATAAGAAGAAGAACGAAACGGCATAGTCATGATGCTTTCTTTTTTTTTGGTTTCAGTTAAAAGGATAGAAGGGTTTGCTTCTATGTTACAACTATAACAACCTCATATTTGGTCCAATAGTTCCATTCTGAAAATTCCACATATGGTATCAAAAATGGTTGGTGACCGAACAAAAAGCTCTGCTGATCCCACTATTTGGGGAAAAGCACTCACTTGGTTTTCAATGTCATGGTTGTTAAGTTAGCCACACTATTTTTATCAATGTAACCCTTTTGCGTGGAAGTTGTAACACATAAGTCAAGTTTCTCCTTCAATTCCATTGCACTTTGGTCATGTTTACTTAAGATGTTGTTGGGTTTAATCATGCCAAAACCACCCTATTCTCGTTATGCCAAAGGAGAACACAAAACCAACCTCCACCTCCACCCACACCTGAATATTAAATGTTGTTTGGTCATGGAAACTATTTCGACCATCAGAAACTAGGCTGCCCATTAGTCATTACAAGACAAAATTACCTTTGACTTTTTTCTTTCATTCCTCTGAATAGTTGGGTCCATCTTAAGTAAACCTTATACTTCATTCGTAACAACATATGAAATAAATAGCAATTTACTAATAGTGGATAGGAATTATAATTTATACATCCTCTTTAATATCTTACGTTTGAATTCCAAAAATACAAAGAAAATCTCCTTGTAACTGGTACATGAGCTAACCTGTTAACAGACTTCTACTTTTCAGGATTGCATCTCATCTGTAAATATTCACAATAAATAGTTTTGGTTTACATCAAAGGTTGGTAAGTCATGATCTGAAATATCAAAATCGAAATGATTTAGGCAACTTTAACATGCAGACTTAAAAATAAGGTTACAACGTTTGTCTATAAACATAAAACTTAAAAACACGAAACTTGCTTCATGTCTAACTTCTTTTTCTTCATTTTCTATTTTCAAATTTTAACTTCTTAGTGTTCATGTTAACACTGTTAGACATTTTTGCTCTTAAGGGCAATTTTGTCATTTTCCCATTAAGTGGACAACATTTAATTGCATTATTTGGTTTTAGATAAATTATCGGTTAAGTTGCATAATTTGATCTAGATAAAGATAAAAAGTGTCCCAATAAATGATCTAAATTAATGGGTCAAAGTTTGGGTAAAAAATGGAACCAGATTAGTATGGACTTGGTCCATATTGGCCTTATGATGGGGAAGCCCAATATGGAAGCTACATAAATAGGTTATGGTCTCTTGCAGTTGCTCAAATCAATCGCAAGGATAAGGAATCTCTGACCCGTTAAGAGAGCTCACGTTTTGAGAAAATTGCAGAAAGACCTAGCTTGCGTCCCAGAGAGCGATTCCTATGAAGACAGTGGTAGATTTGGGCTCAATTCGGCTTCGAAAAGCTCTGTTGAAATTTCAGAACCGAAAATTAGGTATTTCTGCATTTCTCCATTTTTTCCCATTCACATTTGATCCGGGGTACGTAACTAAGGTAACGTTACGTATTACATGTGGTATCAGAGCGGTGCTGTGATCGGGTGGTTAAAAATGGAGATTTTTCAATTTTTCTCTCCATAAGATTTTAGGAGATTTAGCTTCCGTTTCTTGACTTTTTCTTACTTTTTATTGCATGAAAGTAGTATACATATGTTTAGCCTTGAGAAATGGGTTGAAAACGAGCCCTAGAAGCTGAAGAAACAGCTCAAAATCGACTTTTCCCGACCGTGCACAGTAGAAGCGGGGGGGCGACGTGTGTGATGTGTGCAATGCACATGCCGACACGTGGCCCAACAGACGCAGGACGCGTCACCTGTGTGTGTTCCACACATGCCATCCGTGCAGATGCGCGGATGATGCAGGTGTGACGTTTGCGCATGACGTCAGCGTATGGACGTTTGCTACGGTGAATTCCGGAAAAAAACAAAAAAATTTCAAATTTCAAGTAAGGGTGCCTTGGGGTATTTTGGATCAGTTTTCAGGTCCGAAAAATTTATAAAGTGATTTTTTTCCATTTTCTGGATTTATTACATTAGTAATAAATTAAAGTTTAACTCCAAGAAAAGGAATTAGGGTATTCCGGATCTAATTTCAAGTGAATTTTCATGCTTCAGACATCACATGAGGGAGATACTTCAAATTGTCATGTCTCGAGTCTCATATTCAGGGTTCGGGATCACATGAGGACAATCTGAAAAGACATTGAGACATTCTGAAGCCAATTTTGAGTGAATTTTCATACACTGAACTTGCCATAGAGGAGATACATGAGATTCTTGTATCTTAGGTGGTCGGTTCGATATCAAGTAATGCACGATAGTCACTCTATTGAGATTTTTCTTTTACGAAAGTCTCAAATGAAGTTTTCGGAGAATGTTTTTAGCACGAGTGTGTGACAATCAGACTATGCATCCGGGTTTTGCATTTATTGAAGTCACATTATCACATACCATATGCCCATAAAGAATGTGAGGATAATATAAAGTTGTATCTCTTGTGTTAGTGGACTTTTTAGGATGTTGATGAGAATGTAGTCACCAAAGTGGCCTTTCAAGTCAGTATTTTGGATTGTTCTATTTACATGTTGAGGGATGTCTCTAACTTTTTGTTTGGTTATTCTGTGCAAGGGTGTTGGCCTTACATAACGTTTTGAGATGATCATAAAGGCATTAGATGGAGGAAAGTCATTGCTTTAACGATCTATTCACCCAAAAGTGGTAGTGTCGTGAGAGTTGATGGTTTGTACTCTGATCGCTTTTTATGTGGAAGTCTAATTGCATATATTATGTATTCAACCCAAAGGTGTTTCATAATATGTGTGATCAGATTTTCAGGAAAGATACTATTTAATGGCTTTCAGTATCACTGTTATCCTACATTTGTGTTGATCTAATCAAAGTTACCAAAGAGTTACCTTTTTGGTCAATAAAATCAGTGTCACCATTGAAACTCTAACCGGTTTTAATAGAAGAGGATAGAGGATGTATTGAATGCTATGGAAATAACTGAGGTTGATATGGCCATATAGATACATAGGCCATCTCAACCTACATCCATGAGCTCGAAAGCTCATAAAGCAGCCTATAAAGCTCAGGATCGGTTTGACAGATTTTGTCTGATGACCATTAAGAGATCTGTACCTAACCGTCTATTTAGTGAACTTCCAGACACAAGCATAGCACAGTGATTTCTTAGAAATGTCTCCTAGAGGTACATAGTCTCATCTAGTGTTGAGACAAGTTCCTTGAATAAAGAATTATTCTCCATAAGGTGTATGAGAAAAAAGGGAGTAAGGAGTACATATCAATAATGATTCATCTTCATAGTATACTGAAGATGTTGCACATTCCTCTTACTAATGTCTTCATAGTTCACCAGACTTTGAATACACTCCCTTCTGAGTTCAGTATTCTGGTGAAGACATATTATTCGTAGGATGAGGAATGGGACTTCAATGCTTTGATTTCCAGTTGCATTGTTGAAGGGGAGAAACTCATGCTTATTACTCCTACAGTCTTTGTAGCAATTAAAGGAAAGGAAAAGATGAAGCACACTAAGATTAAAGCTAGAAAGACTAAATCTTCTCCATATGTTGATGCTGGTCAATCCAGTGCTGGTGAAGGTCTTATGGATATAAAGAAACCAAAATTATAAGGCTTAGAAGGAAAGATTGTGACTATCCGATAACTTCTTGGCTTGTCAATTTATGAATTTGATTTGCAATAGTCACATTAAGTACTTGGTGACTGTATAGTGGAGTATCTGATTAAGGTGCTTCCACGATGCAAAGGTTCATATCCAGGATAAGGCCAAATAAAGGAAAGGAGGAACTGATGGTTGATAGCAATAATTAAGTAGAAGTAATGTCTATAGGGGATGTATGCATTGAATCTTGCTGCAAGTTCATTTAGGTTTTTACAGGACACATTTTATATATGATCTTTTGATCAATTTTGGATAAAGAAGGTTGATGTTTTGTATTTAATGCTTCTGTTATACAGTTGTGTTTAATGCAAAACATAATGGTATAACTTTCTTGTCATATAGTTTATATAAAATGTGTCTTACCCTGAATTAGACATACGCTTCTTCATATCTTGCTAACAAGTCATCAAATGAAGGACCCTGGTGAATGAAAACTCATACATAGTGTGACATAAAAGTTTAAGCCACATTTTCAGAGCTAAGGTTGACAGATTGATAAAGGAAAGCATTATCTCAATTCTAGATTATGATAGTTTAGAAACATGTGTTGACTATTGCAGGGGTAAGTTGACGAATAAGGATATTAAGGTCAACTTATACTTCTAACTTGTTGAGTCTGATACATAAAGATATCAGAAGACCTTATACAGTTACATTATACAATTCCAAATTATTATGACATTTATCACGGTTATTCCCATTACAGTTATGAGTTATTGCTTAAAGACTGAAGGTTGAGAACTGATTGGGAAAATTCATTCAGAATGTCAGATCTGACCATAGAGGAGAATAACATGGCAAGCACGGTATTTCAGGACTTGAAAAGGTCCGTTTGCCTGTTATATGGAATCGGTTGGGATAATGACTTGATTCACTATATGGGTGGTCTTGAACAAAATGGTGTATTGCCGAAAAAATCAATGCAGAACAAGACTAATCTACCTAATTATCTAGAAGTGTGAACACCCAGCCTTACACACATTTGTGTATATGGCTGCCCTACTGAGGTGGTATAGTCTTTATAAAGAAAAATTGCATACTCATTGTACTCATTACTATTTAATGAGATACGTTGATCACTCTAAATGCTACAGATTTTACTGTAGAGAAGGAGGGAATATAATAGTGGAATCACTAACAGCTAAGTTTTTGGAATATGATGTCTGAAATAATAGTGGGCCTTTTGACCCTTCAGATGATAACAGGATGGATACTACAGTGATTATGTATCCGCTACTCATATAGTTAGATCTGGTGAATCTAGGTATTTGTACAATGCCTGTACAGGAACAAGAACCCATAACTGTACACACAAAGGTTCTTGAGGTACAAGATCTAATTCAGTTATGAAAATCCACTAGAGTGAGATGACCTGTTATCTTATATGACTGCATAGTCTATTAGGTGAACAAGACTATGATATTAGACATATTGAGAATCCAGTTACTTTTACAAAAGTTGTTTCTATACCTGCAGTAGAATTGTGATAGTTTCCAATGACTAATGAGATGCAAGTCATGAAGCATAGTAAGGTCAGGGAGTTAGTTGATTTTATAGCAGAACTGCAAAACCGTCAGTATAAAGTTTTAAGACCTAAAGGATTTCAAGATAAAGTTCATTAGTTTATTGACTAGCTCAATTGCCTGATGGTTCACCCAGGGAGAAATATTTATTTTCTCTAGCATCCTCGTAGGATACATTTTGAGTGATTATAGCAATTGTAGCTCATGACAATGAAGAGTTACACCAGATGGTTGTCAAAACCACTTTCCTGAATAATAACCTTTATAAAATGGTCTATAAGATGTAACCTGAAAGATTTTAGGATCTAGATGGAATTGACATGGTTTGCACGTTATACAGATCAATGTATGATTTACACAAACCTCCCAAAAGTGAAACCTTATAGTTGATGAGATTATGACCTCTATTAGCTTCATGGAAAATAAGGTTAAAAGGATGTTTGTACTATAAGATCAAGGGGAGCAAAATTATCTTCCTATTATTGCATGTGGATGATATATTGCTCACGTCAAATTACTTGACCATATTGTATAAGGTTAAGCAACGTTTAGTCAAGAACTTTAACATAAAAGACCTTGACATAGCATCTTTTGTATTAGGTATTCAGATTCATCGGGACATATCTTAACACTCATCATACCTCTCAAATAGTGCATATATTAAGTATATGTTACAAAGGTTTAATACGGTTAATAGTACCTATCTCTCATAGTAAGAGATAATCTTTGGCACAGTGATCAAAGAATAAAGTAAAGAGAGAGGTTATGAGGAATGTTCCGTATTTTAGTACGGTTGATAGCCTGATGTATGCTCAGCTATATACTAGGTAGGACGTTGCATTTACTATTTGACTATTTGGTCAGTATCTGGTTAACCTAGATGTAGAACATTGAAATCCAGTCAAGTGAGTGTTGAGATAATTAAAGGAACCAAGGATTATATGTTGACATATAGAAAAGTCAACTAACCAAACCTCATAGGGAATTTAGACTCAAATTTAGCTATATGTCTGGATAATCGAAAATTCACTTAAGGTTGCAGATGGTAAAATGTTGTGGAAGAGTGTCAACTAGACACGGGTAATTTCCTCGACCATACATGTATAATGCATACTATAGGGCTGCTTCATAGACGGATTAGCTTAGAAATTTAATTTATGAGTTGTCTGTAGTGGCTAAGCCTATTCAGTTGTAATCTGATAGTCAAGCTTCTACGTTGTTTAATAACAACATTGAATATCATAGGGTTTAGCATTTTGAGGTCAAATATTTGACAATGAAGTAGTTGATACGAAAAGGTGACATTAAGGTTTGGAAGATTTAAAGACTGAGGAACTAAAAGTCGATTCTTTAACTGAAGGACTTTACCCACTTGTGTTTGGAATACAAGTATATAGTATAGGTGTTTTGAAGTCCTTAGACACTATTAGTTTAAAAATCATTATTTTTGCTGCATATACATTTGTGCATTTTGATGTATTATGATAGTATGATGGTTCATCAATAAAGATGATCATCATTTATCCTCAGTAATATAGGTTATCATACATTGTCATAATACATATGGAAGCCTTAAGATTTGTGTTGATCTTAAGCATTTTAAAAGTCGTTGGGCATATATACAGATTGACCTTGAGCCTATATGATAAGACACATACAGTTTTATACGGATTTATCCTTAAAAGTTTGGCATGACATAGGGGGATATAAGTTTTTAATCCCATAAAGGTTCTCTAATGCAGTTTAGCATTCAATTGGAGAACATAAAGGTTTTCTTTAATGTTGTTTAACATATGGTGAGAGGAAATAAGTTTTCTCTAATGATGTTTAGCATTCGGTGAGAGAAAACAGCTGATGCAGTTTAGCAATGCGGTTTAGCATAAAGTTGGAGAAATCGAGATCTATAGACGAAGATGATACATATTAGATCATAAAGGTATCATTGTAGTTTGTACACTCCATTTTCCCGTTCATGTTGGTGAGGAATTAGGTATACGCGATTGTATTGGATCTGTGTCACACATGACACATGCATATGATACTTTTTGGTATAGAAAGCCTTGTAGGACATAATGTTGGACTTTCATTATCTTTGGATCAATTGTTTTGTTTTTAAACTAAGTTGATTAATACAGTAGCGTAGCTTAACCTAATTTTTAAACTTTTTTAAAAGTTGAGTCAAAATTGCAATTAAGTATTGTTTAAGGGGGAGAATGGTAGACATTTTTACCCCTAAGGGCAATTTTGTCATTTTTCCATTAAGTTAACAACATTTAATTGCATTATTTGGTTTTAGGTAAATTATCGGTTAAGTTGCGCAATTTGATCCAGATAAAGATAAAAAATGACCCAATAAATGATCTAAATTAATGGGTCAAAGTTCGAGTGAAAAATAAAACCAGATTAGCGTGGACCTGGTCTATATCAACCTTGTGATGGGGAAGCCTGATATGGAAGATATATAAATAGGTTATGGTCTCTTGCAGTTGCTCATATCAATCGCGAGCATGCGGAATCTCTTACCCGTTAAGAGAGCTCGTGCTTTGAGAAAACTATAGGAAGACCTAGCTTGCATCTCGAAGAGTGATTCCCGTGAAGATGGTAGTGGATTCGGGCTCGATTCAGCTTCAAAAATCTTAGTTAAAGTTTTAGAACCAAAAATTAGGTATTTTCACATTTCTTCGTTTTTTGCACTTTTACGTTCGATTCGGAGTACGTAACTAAGATAATGTTACGTATTACAAACACATGATACCATTTCCATTACTGTATACTCAAGACATAATTCACCCTACATGTAGGAAAAAGTTGTCCACATTATATAATACAGCACAGTCAAGTTCCAGAAGCCATGAACATTGCATTCAAACGCTGCAACTTTTATTAAATGATTGGGTTGAACTATGAAGGAATGCTAAATATTTGCAACCAAGTAAAATAGGTTGTCTAAGCTTTAGAATGGCATAAAAAGTTGAACAAAAATGCAAAAACCCTTTGCTCAATGTATTCTCTAAGAAAATAGTTTAAATTAATAACAACTTCCTATGTTAGAACCAGAATATAGGAAAATAGTACTTTTAAGGTCTTCTGCAATTGCTGACATCTATTATTTTAGCATAAATCATTTTAGTTCTTAAATTGAAATGAAATTTTGGATTTAAAGATTCGGTTAAATATGAAGCTTTACATATGATAACAACACCACGTGATAAAGTAAACACATGCAAGAGGGGGGAATTATGTAAAAAACAATTTGTAAGATATTTTAAAAATGATAATATCCTTCTTAAACAAAATAAGTCTATAAATAGGAAAGTCCTATCAACTTTCATAAAGATCTTGTTACCATGGAAAACAAAAGAATCCTCTTAATTGAAAGGAGTCTGCTAGCGCTAAAAAGGAAAGGAGTTTGTTAGTGATAAAAAATGAAAGGAGTCTGTTAATTAATAGGAACCTGTTAACATTAAAAAATGAAAGGAACTTTTTAATCGGTAAGAGCCAATTAACGTTCAAAAAGTGAGAGAAACTTCTTGCGATAGAAAAACAGAAGGAGCCTATTGTGAAACTAAAAGAGTCTCTTGAAAACACAAACTTATAATATGGAAATTTACAAGTTAGGAAGAGAGAAAGAATGACAAAATAGATTTATATTGGTTCGGCTTATAACTAAGCCTATGTCTATTCCCTAAGTATTCAACTTGAGTATTTCACTACAAAATCCAAGTAGTAAATTTTCACGATCCTCTCCAAGCTTACAAGTACATATTTTTTAAGGTTCTTAAACCTTCCTCACTCGTAATGTTTAACACAACTCTACAAGCTCTCAACAAAAAATATATAAAGGATTTAATAGTCTTTCTTAATAGAGTGATTTCACTTTCTAAGGCACAACGAGTTTGATATGAATTTCGAGAATATTGATGCTACTAAGGTATTTTGCAAGTATAGCGTGCTTTGCAAATATAGTGGCTCTTCCTTAAGTAGACATTTTCCTCTACTAGCCATTGCTTAACCTACAATATCATTTCTACAAAAATCTTCAATATTTAGACATTCTGTTAAGGTTTCTAGAGCTGATTATTTGAATTCGTAAAAACCTTTGGAATGTCATGGAATAATTTTTGAATAGGCAAGTTCATAACGAAGGTTCCTGCAAGGAAGAAAGCAATTATTCTATGATTTTATTTCCTTTTAAGAATTATATCGTTAACTATATAAGGAAATAAATCTAGTTTAAAATTTTAAATATTATAAAGTTATCATTAAAATCGTTAAACATAACCCTTGAGTTAACAATTTCTCCCTTTTTATATGATGACAAACAATAATAGATATATTTTCAAAATTCAAAAAATAGTAAAGGATTTCAAAAGATACCTATAAACTTTATATGTTCTTACTTATAGTTATAAAAAGAAAGAGCCTGACTTCTAAAGGAAGGAGCCTATCGTACAGATTTAAATTTCATAATTTTAACAACATTTTAGCATCATTTAGCTAGCAAAAAATATCATCAATAACAAAAATATCATCAAGGAAATTAAAAATATATAGTAGATTCAAAGTATATCATTAAATATTCTTCCCTTTTGTTATTATAAAAAAATAGAGGGAAAATAAATCTAAGGCTTTAAACAATATCGTAAGTCTTTGAGAAACAAAGACGTTAAGAAATAGAGTCATTAAGAGGATTCAGAAAACTTTCTGAGCAAGATCTGCATATTAATGATTTGATTTTGCATGTTGTTTATTTGGCCACTCATTTTATCTAGATTGGCTTGAATGTCTTTAGTTGTTATCGAAGACTTGCACTATTTGCATCTTGAGGAGGAACATTAGCTCATTGGTCTAGAATAGGATCTAAACTTTCTGCTACTCTTTCAGACTTCTATTTTACCCAGACGTTGTTTTGCAATTTGTATCCAAATAGCTAGGGAATGGAAGGTTAGAAGTTAGCCGGTGGGTACCACTTTAGATTATAAAAAGGTACTTCAAAATGAGTGAAAATCTTAGTGAGCAACATTTCATAAGGCAGACAAATAATTTTATTCTTATGATCTTCCTTATCTACCATAAACCTTAAGATCAATGTCAGGAGATTCATTATATTCCCTTTAGTAAATTATATACTACATAAAAGTCCAGTAAACTGCACTTTTCAACAGAGCTACTCTTGGGAAAGATTGAGGTAGCTGATAACGATGTGAGACATCATAGCAGTAAATCTAATTGCCTGCTCTAGGGTCTCCCATTTTGGGTGTTTTTAGCATGAAAGTATATGGATTTAACAACTTATACCAAATCCAGATCATCGACATCCCACTTATGATAGGGAAAATCAGTTCTCCCTATAAGAGTAATGTCCAATATATCTCTTAAAATTTCTTCAAAAATTAAAATGTCATATTCACACACCCATGAGACAATGAATAGCTTTCCATCAATTTCTTCTTTTCTCATATGTGTGTAGAATGACTTAACTAGCTCATCACATATAGTCGCATCTAATTTCAGAAAATTTTACCAACCAATGGCAACAAAGTAAGGAGAGATAGGTTCAGTAGGAGAGGAATCAGAAACATGAGGTTCACCATGGCTAATAGTGGAAGTTGGGGTTTTCTTCCGTCCCTTTGATTTTGTCCTGGCCATTGTAGGTAAGCTTAGAGAGATTTTGAAGATTTGAGAAGACACAGAGATTTAAGGTGTAGAGAGGAAAGAGAATGACACTTCTGAGAAAAGAATAATGAAGAATATAAGAGAGAAGTTTGCTTCTAGTATATTAAACAATTTTTGAGCATTGATTTCTTGTGAGAATAGGCAGTCGTACACATCAAAAGAGGAAGTATGATTGTCTGTGTATCTTCTGTCAGACATGTACAGAGTGTTATCAGAATAGCACGTGCCTTTTCAAAAGCAAAAATGACCCTATGAAAACCTTCCTTTTTAGGACACGTGTACGCTATTCTATCAGACTGAGAGGATCCTTCTAAAAAATACAAGGGGCCTTCTAAACTAGAAGAAGCCTATTAAATTGAGAGGATGTATCGAAACTAAGAGGAGTCTTCTAAACTAAAAGGAGCCTATTAAAGGTTTGGACTAGAAGGAGCCTGCCAACAAAAAGTAGTATAAAATAATTATCCAGAAATAACATCACATAGTTTGCACATACCGAGTTCTTTTCTTAACACACAAAATCTATCTTCAAAGAGTGGCTTAGTGAAAATATCAGCTACTCGATTTTCAGTATTAACATGCAAAAGATCAATGGCTCCTTCTAAAATATGATCTCTAAGAATATGATGCTTGATTTCTATATGCATAGTCCTAGAATGATGCACAGGATTTTTTTAAAGATTTATTGGATTAGTATTATCCCATTATATAGGAATATGATTAAAGTTCAGAGAGAAATCATGGAGTTAATGCTTCATCCATAAGATTTGAGAACAACAATTGGCAGTTGCTATATATTCTGCTTTAGTTGTTGAAAGAGCAGCTTAATTTTGTTTCTTGCAAGACCAAGAGATCAGACATCCTTTAAGAAATTGACAGTGACCATTTGCATTTTTTCTGTAACACCCCGTGTTAGGGGTTAGAATATTGAAGAATTTCAGTGCACTTTATGCTTTGCATAATTAAGTTTTCAGTTATATGTGCATATGCAATTTTGGACACATACAAATATTTGTACATGCATTCATTGATATTTTCGGGTATAATTGGTTTTAAAATTTCGATTAAGATGAGAATTGTGGTTTTTAGGTGTCGAAAATTTATTTAAAGATTATTAATATTATTTCAAAATTTTTGGTGAATTTTAGGAAATTTCTGAAAAATTTGGTGTATTGTTTTTTTTAGACTAAGGAAATGTTGGAAAATAAACCAATGAAATTGTGACTGTTGGCAGCCTTGCATGTTGACATATGGTCTACATGTAAGGGATACACGTGGTTATATGTAGTTTCTTGGACAAGAGAAGCAGGTTTTCGATTGTTGTTCATTGAAGGCATCATAAAGCAATTGTAATTGTACTGCATGTTTTCTTCCCCAACCACCGAAGCCTTGTCCATCACTGTTAGTACTGGGACTTTGTTGTAGAAACAAGTAAGTTATGTTAGTTTTTTGGTTACTTTGTAAATGCATTTGATGATGTTTTCGTGTTGGAATGAGTTTTGAGCTTGGAAACCGTGTTAGGGGAGATGTAGAAATTTATGGAAAATCAATGAATATATATGCTCTGTTTCTCACTGGATATACGTAGGTATTTGAGCGTTTATAAAAATGAATCAAATGAGTATGATGATGTTTGAATGATTGAAAATGAAATTTATGCTTGGGTTGTGTAAGAAGGGTAGCTTCAGTGGTGTTCAGAAGCAGTTAACTGAGAAATTAGTGAAGTGAATAGTGTCAGAAATGGAACAAATGCAGAAACTAGAAATTGTGGGAATGAATATATGTATTTTTGATGTGTAAGATTGAATCTTGAATTTTTTATTTGCTTTGTGTTATTGAGCTGAATGAGCTAAAATGGAAGTAGAAGAAGTGGTTTAAGTGTCATATGTGTTAATTGATGAATATAGAAGTGTAGAAGAATGAAGACACAGTAGTGAGAGAAAGCTTGTGTGAGGTTTCCGTTTTCATTAATTTCTTATAAGCTTGCACTTGATGTGTTTTGAGGTTATATTGGGTATAGAGGTCTCGAATATATGATGTAAGAATGAAGAAAATTAGTGGAAGATAAAAAAATGAAAGAAGATGGTGGGAGTGTACAACCGTGCATGGACATGCAAGGGTGTGCACAAGCACACAAGGGCGTGCGTAAG
This sequence comes from Erythroxylum alaternifolium, assembly GCA_027478495.1. NCBI lineage: Eukaryota > Viridiplantae > Streptophyta > Magnoliopsida > Malpighiales > Erythroxylaceae > Erythroxylum > Erythroxylum alaternifolium. Next base: position 18,874,368 of record JANIIA010000190.1, read on the forward strand.
TGTTTGGTGGGTTATTTATAAATAACATCCTTTGATCTTTTTGCTATAAACTTGATTTTGTGTTGTATTGAGAATGAGTTTGGATAATTTGGAAGAGAAATAAAGTGGTGAATGTAAGTGTATAAAATCGGGTTGAGGAGAAGAAGAAGAAGAAGCTGCGTTTTATTAATCTAGAGAGAGAAAGGTGATGGTTTGCATGTATGAGTTTATGAACTAAAATACCTTTTTTTTGCTGAACAGCTTAAAGTCTTTTGGCTATAACTTCTTCTCCCAACCTCCAAATGACTTGGTTCTTAAACCAATATATTCCTAACACTTTTATATACTTCTCCACAAAAATTTGATAGCCTTATGAATTAATTTGAAAAAGATTGATTGTATGAAAGTGAGGGAATCTGTTGGAATAGTATGACCTGGAATATTTCTCTGAACTTACTTCAGTATTTTGATTATAACTTGAATTGTAGATTTCTAAATGAGCTGGTTCTTAATTCAAATTAAAATAGAGACGTATTTCTACAACTTTGTTGAAGAAACAAAATTTTAATTCGATCTCTAAGACTTTTAAATTGGCATGTAATTGAGTCTTGGCTTAGGCTATAGCACTGCCAGGGACAAAAGTCATATCCTGAAGTTATGGAATAAACTGTATTGATGTAGGCCGAATGATACTAAGGTGATTTCACCAAAGTTGTAGCTTATTCTCTTAGATTTAAATTGGTATAAATTTTGTAATTTTTGGATCTTAGAATTGAGAAATATGAGTTGTACAACTTGACTGCATGATCATGCTCTAACCAAAATTCCAAATGTACACTTTCTGTGGTATTTTGAGCATAACTCATAGAATAATAAACCAAATTGAATGATCTTGGTATAAATAGACATTAAAACACAGAGGAATAATTTTCCAGAAGAAAGTGTTACAAAAATACATCATTTTCTTAATCTTATTGATTATACAAAGTTAACTCGAATGAGGTGCTTCCAGCAAAAACTAGAATACTAAGTGAATGTATGAATTTTGGAACTTTTGAAGTACAATTGATGTTTACATTAGTTTATTATGGAAATATACCCAAGAATTTGTCATGAACATGTATCATACATATTCATTATACATAAATGAATGCTTAATCATGCACAACAGTGATTTGTATATGCGTTAAATGTTATAGAGAAATGCATAGAGCGACCACTTCCAGATATTGCCGAGACTTCAAGGCATTAAGCAATAAGGAGGCTTTATGTGAGTAATCTTAGATGGACACACCTTACTTTGTTCTATTTGTTGAATTTGATTTATACTGATTGTGTTGGAATTCCGAACAATGATTGTCCGAGGCGTTTGATGCATGTTTATATCATTGGAAGTGCTACTTGCATGTGAATATGATTGACTACTTGCTTTGCACATGAAATGTCTGAAATGACTTTGTTTTGTTTTAAAATTGTTAAGTCCTAGTTGTGGATAAATAGGCATGTCTAGAAGGGTCTGCAACTGCTCCTGTGACACTTCAATGTCGAGACTTCGATCTCTCTTGTGACACTTTGGTGTCGAGATTTCGGTCTCTTCTGTGACACTTCGGTGTCAAGACTTCGGTCTCTCCTATATGGGTCTCGTTACCTGCTTCTGTAAATGACTTAGAAGTCATCTGATTTTGTGTTTTGATATATGTTTGATTCTGACATAAACAAAATTTTATTCTAATTTTGAAGAGTTTACACCCTCTTTTGATATTTCAGCTCTGTTAACTATAAAATCTGTTCTGAAATGCATTATTTCTGTTTTATTGTTAAACCAATATGTTAATGCATGCTTATGCTATTACATGATTCATGAGATATCACTTTACATATAGATTAGTTATTATTCACTAAGTTATATGCTTAGCATTGTGGATTTGCCCTGTGTAGGTTCAGAACGAGGATTATAAAGACTAGGATGAGTCAACCACAATAGCCAATGAAGTTTGAGTCTTGTTTTGATGAAAATGTATTTTGAATATATATTTTGGCTTGTTTATAAAATGTATGATTCTAAATTGTTGTAAGTTTTTTGTAATAACTATGTTTCAAGTTGGTTTCGATTTTTGGAAAAAATTTGTATTAAGTTCAATGTAATATCATGTATGTTTGCCTGAACTGTTTTATGAAAGTTTTCGAACGCTTTGATTTGTTTGTACTGATTTTTGTGGCATACATATATCCTTTGAGGGGTATGTCGGCATTACATTTTTTTTGTATCAGAGCATGGTTTAGGCGATTCTGGTTTAACCACCGCTTAACTATTGCTTCTATTTGAGTGTACAAGTTGTGATTTGGCCTAATACGGTGTCTCATATTTTGTTTATAGGATTAACGATGGAAGGATCTCACGATGCTATTGAAAAAGTTGTCGAGAGCAATCAGCCGGAGCAAACTCTTCCATTAATATTTGGAGCTTCTGGGGTCAATCGAGGAGAAGCTAAAGTGCCACCTCCTCCTCCAGCTCAGGGAGAGGCTTTGATTAAGCTGTCCCAGGATATGATGATGTTGTTGCATCGTATGACTACACCCAAGGCTCTAATTGATTAGCTGCGGAAGTATAGAGCGGAGGAATTTATTGGGACATCTCTGGAGGAATCTGAGAGAGCTGAATTCTGGATAGAGAAGGTGAAGAGGGTGTTGGATGATATCAGTTGTCCAACAGAGTAGATGGTGCACTGTGCTGTCTCCCTTCTACAGGGAGTAGCTTATGAATGGTGGAAGTTCATTATGAAGAGCCCTCAGCTACTGATGCCTCTGACTTGGAATTTCTTTACCTAAGAGTTCTAAGTAAAATATATTATGGAGGCTTACAGAAAGGATAAGTGGAGGCAATTTTTTAATTTGAAACAAAGAAACTTATCGGTTGATGAGTATGATCAGGAGTTCAACTGACTCAGTAGCTATGCTCCTAAATTTGTACTTACTAAAGAGTTTCGATGTCATCAGTTTAAGGATGGATTGCATAATTCCATCAAGGAGCATCTAGTGGTATTTACTTTGTTGCAACAAGTGACTTACCATCAACTAGTACAGGCTGCAATGAAAATTGAGAGACAAGAAATGGTCAGGAGGGAAAGAAGTCAACAGAAGGGTTTTGTTAGAGGAGGTTAGCCCTCAGATAAACAAAGTCGGGAAGGTACTTCCTCTGCACTGAAAGTTGCTCAAAGATCTATGACTCGAGGAAGGTGACAAAACTTTCCCTCATCGGCTATCTCTGGTAGGGGTTCCTCTGGGGGCCAAGGTTTTGGTGCCCTGGAGTGCCCTCATTGCTCTGTTCATCATTGGGGTGTCTGTTGGAGAGCTACTGGTGTCCGCTGTGGTAGTACTAAGCATATGATAGCAAATTGTCCTCTGAGACAATCTGAGATACCACAAGCCAGTAGAGAGGTCTCCCATGCATCTGCTGGGAACAGAGGATGAGGTAAAGGTCGAGGAGGATATAATCAGAATAGGACTAATTCGAGTTCTCACTCAGAAACTGTAAATCGACTAGTAGTGCCTTCTGCTTCGAGTCGAGCTTATGCACTGAAAGCTCGTGAGGATCAAAATGCACCAGATGTTATTGCTAGTATTGTTTCTCTCTTTAATTTTGAAATGTATGCATTGATTATCCCTGAATCTACTCATTCGTATATCTGTGATTGAGAAATGTTTGATATGGAGGTTCCTATAAATCAGTTAGAGTATAACATACATGTGACCAGTCCTCTAGGTAGTAGTGTGTTGGTTAATCAAGTGATTAGGAATTGTCCTATTATGATTCAAGGAAATGAATATGTAGCAGATCTGATTACCTTTTCATGAATTTGATTTGATTCTGGGTATGGATTGGTTATCTAAGCATCAGGTAGTAGTTGATTGTAATGCCAAGATAGTTATGTTTAGGGTTGCTCAGCCTACAATAGTATTGCATGGCATCCACACTAGTTCCTTAACTAATGTGATATCAACTATGCAAGCTTAAAATCTCCTCAGGAAAAGATGTGAAGCATATCTGGCTTTTGTTTTTGATTCTAAGAAGGAGGTTGGTAAATTGCTAGATATTTCGATGGTGAATGGGTTTCCAGATGTGTTTCTGGAGGAATTACTTAGACTTCCTCCTGAAAGGGATGTGGAGTTATTTATTGAAGTTATGCTTGGCATTGCTTCTATATGTAGAGCACCGTACAGAATGGCTCCTACTGAACTGAAGGAATTAAAGGTGCAGTTACAAGAGCTTTTGGATAAAGGGTATTTGACTCAGTGTATCACCGTAGGGGAGCACAGGTGTTGTTTATTAAGAAGAAGGACGACACACTATGGATGTGCATCGATTATAGATAATTAAATAGAGTCACAATGAAGAATAAGTATCCATTGCCAAGGATTTAAGACTTATTTGATCAGTTGAAAGATGCAGGAGTGCTTTCAAAGATAGATCTGTGATCGGGATACTATCAGCTTTGGGTAAAGGATGTGGATGTATCGAAGACTACATTTAGGACCCGTTATGGACATTATAAAATTCCTAGTATTGCCATTTGGGTTAACTAATGCTCCAGCAGCATTTATGGATCTAATGAATAGAGTGTTCAGGACTTATTTGGATCAGTTTGTGGTGGTGTTTATAGATGATATCCTGGTTTATTCTAAGAATGAACAGGAGCATATTGAACATCTCCGAATTGTATCACAAACCCTACGGGAAAAATAATTGTATGCTAAGCTGAGTAAGTGTGATTTCTGGCTTCAGGAGATATCATTTCTAGGGCATGTTGTCTCTTCTGAGGGAATTAGAGTTGATCCTAGTAAGATAGAAGCGATTGTTAATTGGAAGCCACCACGGAATGAGATTGAAGTGAGAAGTTTTCTGGGTCTAGCTGGTTATTATCGTTAGTTTGTTAAGGGGTTCTTAGTAACTAAACTGTTACAGAAAGGAGTGAAGTACGAATGGTCTAATAGATGTCACAGTAGTTTTGACCAACTGAAAAGTATGCTTACCGAGGCTCCTATATTGGTCCAACCTATTTGTAGTAAGGAGTATGTTTTGTTTAGCGATGCATCTAGAACTGGTTTGGGTTGTGTTTTGATGCAGGAAGGAAAGGTAGTTGCTTATGCCTCTAGGCAACTAAAAACTCATGAACAAAATTATCCTACTGATGATCTGGAACTTGCAGCAATAGTGTTTGCCTTAAAAATTTGGCGGCACTACCTATATGGTGAAAGGTGTAGAATTTTCACAGATCATAAGAGTCGGAAGTATTTGCTTACCCAAAAAGAACTCAATTTGAGGCAACCGTGTTAGTTGGAACTGTTCAAGGACTATGATTGTATTGTGGATTATCATTCGATTAAGGCAAATGTTATGGCAGATGCCTTGAGTCGGAAGACCATTTCAGCATTATCACTTAAGCAAAGTGAATGGGAATTTGCATCTGATGGAGCTTTAATAGCTCAATTGAAAGCAAGGCTTACCTTAAGACAAGAAATTTGTGATGCTCAGAGAGCTGATGATAAGTTACAACAACTTATCCTGGCTACTCAGGAACGTAATCAGTCTAATTTTTCTGTGAAAGGAGATGGTGAATTGTATTATAAAGATCAGTTATGTGTGCTACCTAATGATGAACTAAAGAAAAAGTTGTTATTTGAGGCTCATAATACAATCTTTACCATGCATCCTGGGGAAACAAGATGCATCAGGATCTAAAGTAGTATTATTGGTGGTCAGGTATGAAACGGGATGTTGTGGATTATATAGCAAAATATTTGACATACTAGCAGGTTAAAGCTGGTTTGTTACATCCTATTTCTGTTCCTCAATGGAGATGGGATAACATTACCATAGATTTTGTCATTGGACTTCCTCTCACTCAAAGGAAGCATGATACAGTATGGGTGATTGTGAATAAGTTTACCAAATTCGCTCATTTTTTGCCTGTTTGTCCTAACTATTTTTTGGATAGACTCGCAGATTTATATATGAATGAGATAGTGAGATTGCATAGAGTACCGTTGTCGATCATTCTGATCGTGATCTTCGATTTACTTCGAGATTCTGGAAAAATTTACAGAAAGCATTGGGTACTCAAGTTAAGTTTAGTACTGCTTTCCATCCCCAAAAAGATGGAAAATCTGAACGAGATATACAGATATTGGAAGATATGTTATGGGGTTATGTGTTAGAGTTTCCCTAGAGCTGGGATAATTATTTGACTCTGATGGAGTTTGCTTACAACAACAGTTATTAGACGAGTTTTGGCATGGTGCCTTATGAAGTGTTGTATGGTAGGAAGTGTAGAACTCCTATATGTTGGACCGAATTGAATAAAAACAAGATTATCAGGCCTAAAGTTGCTAAAGATACTGAAGAAAAAGTTCAAGTTATCCAATAAATATTAAAAGTTGCCAATGATAGACAAAAGTCCTATATTGATTTAAAAAGAAGAGATAATGAGTATCAGGTAGGTGATGAGGTATTTTTGAAAGTATCGACTTGGAAACACATACTTCGGTTTAGGAAGAAAAGTAAGCTCAGTCCATGTGATATTGGTCCTTATGAGATTCTAAAAAGAGTTGGACCAGTAGCTTATCAATTAGCTCTTCCTTGAGAATTGGCCAAATTACATGATGTGTTTCATGTTTCTATGTTGAGAAGATATCAGTCTGATGACACACATAAGATTCCTGTGCAAGAAATTCAAGTACAACCAGATTTGTCTTATAAAGAGGGGCCTGTTTCTATATTAGCCAGAGAAGTCAGACAACTTAGGAACAAGCAAATACCATTGGTGAAAGTACTCTGGCAACATCATGGACTCGAGGAAGCAACATGGGAACCAGAAGAGACCATGAGGGCTCAGTATCCTCAACTATTTTGATCAGGTATGAATTTCAAGGACGAAATTCTTTTAATAGGGAGAAAATTGTAAGGCTCCAAATTGTAGCCTAGTTGGCATGTTTCATTGAACATGTATTCCTTATGATGTAATTATGTTTTTAAAGAATCATACTTGGAGAATTGGAAATACATTGGCATCATCGAGATTTAAGGTATTAATGTTGAGTCCAAGGTCTTGGAAAATATGTTATGGATACTTTACATAAGGTTTAGGTGAAGATTTAGTGATAAAAAGGCTTGAAAATACTTAAAACTCTAGGTCGTAGTGATTCTTTTTTTGAAAGACAAATATGATACTTAAACTTGTAAGTGTCATATCTTTTGATTCCAATGTCTAAAAATTACACACTTTATACCATTGGAAAGCTAAGAGGATAAGCTACAACTTTCATGAAGACAACTGTGTCAAATTAGGATTAAATCAATATAATTTATTGATGATTAATACAGGGATTAATTCTTGGTGACATTTGGCATGGTTAAAGCCTTAACAAATGGCATTGTTAATAAGTTGACAAGTGGCCTAATGGAAATGTTGCAATAGGCAGCATAAATGGAGGGCAAAATGGAAGGCATGCATTGGAGACATGTGTCCATTCATCAAAGAGACACCTAGTAGCTTAGGTGTTACATTCTTGTAAGAAAATTCCAGCAGCCCTCACTTTGTTTCCAATCTCTCCACCGACATCATCTTTGTCCATGTCCTAAGTTTTTCCATCAATCCTATATGTTATCATACGAAGTCCTTTTCCAAACTATTCATTAAGGGAGCTACTTCATGTTATCCTTTTTGTTGCTATCTCTATGGTGTGAAGAATCATCTTAGTTCCACCTTGATCTTAAAGTTGGGTTTGGTTGCTTGAAAGGAATTGCTATAGTGGGATCTTTGGAGTTATTCTTTAAATTAAAGAGGTAAGGGAATTATAAACTTGGTATCCTGTGATAACATGTGTTGTTTGATGTTTGATATGGATCAATTATGTACTAAAATGGGAAAGAATTGAGGTTTAATACATGCTGGAAACTGGTTTAGATGAGTAGTTCTACTGGACATGTTTCGATATTTTAGCCATATCTTGCCCTATAGGTATTCAAATTGGATGAATTTAAATTATTATTAAACTAGAAACTTATATCTACAACTTTCATGAAGGCGTCAAAGTTGATTTCTGTCACTAAGTATGTCAAAAATTGGCTTGAATTTGAGTATCTGGAATCTGTCACTGTTTGTGAACAATCTGTAGTCATTTGGGGATAATTTTAAAAATACTGAACCAAATTGCATAAAATTGGTGTCAGTAGAAACTTAAGACATAAAGAAACAAATGTTTAGAATAATTTTTGGCCTAAATTTTTCATTTTCATTGTCAAAATGACCATGTAACATTGACCCGAATGTTTGTTTTGAAAAGAGCTGGAAGAAGTTGGGAAAAAAAAGGGTAGTGCACGATGCTGTTTGACAATTTTGAACATCCTTCATTCTTTTGGTTATAACTTCTTCTCTCGACATCCAATTGACATGGGAATTAAACAAATGGACTCTTAAGACATTAATCTTCATCTCCATCAAAAATTAGGACTTTCTGAAATGGATTGATTGAATAATTTTTAAGTTGGAAATATGACTGTACTAAAGTATGATAACTGGGATGGTTTTCTGAACATACTTCAGTATTATGATTATATCTTGATCTGTAGTTTTCCAGATGGAGTGATTCTTGTTTTGAATTAAATTAGATTCGTAAAGATACAAATTGTATGAAGTGATGGAATTCTAATTCTACCTCTAGGAATTTCAGAATCTGATTGGAAGTTGAGATAAGAATTCTGTTGAAG
>JANIIA010000190.1:18918127-18928247 GCA_027478495.1 Erythroxylum alaternifolium
GTGAGAGCGCGAGGCCCGAGAGGCCGAGGCTCAAAGCGGACAATATCTGCAAGCGGGTGGTCTGGGCTGTTACATCATCTGTTATGTATCTCAAGAAACCACTATCAACTATCCATTGATTTTCTCTTATCTATGTTTTGAAGTATATCTGCAGAAAGGATTATCTCATTTTAGGTACCTATATTTTTCTAGGTCCTTTCAGGTTAGTAGCTTGACCTTTAAGTCTCCAAATATACATTTGAGATAATTTCTCGATTTTACAAAACTTATAAGAATGACTAATGTGATCATGTCTACCACAGTAGAAGCATAAAACAGATGAATGAGAATTGCTATAATTTCTACGATGTATCAGGTTCTCGTTATTTTGACTTACTGGATTTAACAAAGACGTTCTTGTATGGCCTAACATTATTATTTTCATTGTAACATATTCCAGCTTGATCAAAAATGCATTTACCACTACCAAGTGGTGCATCAAGGTTGGTCCTTCCATCAATGAACTTTGCAAGATCTTTTTCTAGAGATAAATCTTGGCTACATATTTCTCTTTCTCAAGTTATAGAGCGACAAACTTTTCTTCTAGTTGTCTCACTTTATCAGAATCATTCTTAAGAAAAGTGTTTTCCAACTTGGCTAATCTTTCTTCCGGAACTTCCTTTTCAGAAACCTTTTGCTTATAATCATCCTCAAGAGACATATTCTTGGTTGTCAGATTTTCATTCACAAATTCTAATGATTTAATCTTACTCTTTAAGGATGCTTCATTGTTCTTGGAATTTTTAACTTCTTTGAAATACTCCATTGTCAATTTTTTATATTGATCATACAATTCATGATATGCATTTCTCAATTCATCAACTTCAATATCAGAGTTAGAATAATATATCTCATTGTCTCTTGATTCAGCCATGAAGCAAACATTGCTGACTTTTTTTTGGCTCTTCTTCTTTGAAGTTTTCAAAATCTTCATCTGACCAGGCTACAGTCATCGCTTGCTTCCTAGGTTTTCTGTTCTCTATTTTGTCGTTTTGAAAAAGGTGACATTTTGTTCTTGTATGTCCAAGCTTCTTGTAGTGATAGCATATGATTTAATTATTTTGTGTATTGCTATTGCTACTATTACCTTTTAGTAAAGACCTGTTGTTTTCAATTTTCCTATTTTCTTCTCTTTTCTTTATCAGCTTCTTTTTTGTAAAAGCAAGCATATTTCCTAACCATGAAATGGAATTCATCGTCTCCATCTATTTACAACTTAGTGTCACTTTCATCACCAATTAATTCATCAGTTACTTTTAGTGTCATTCCTTTTTTGATTGAGGATCCTTCATCTTACCTAAGCTTGGCTTTATGGGTTATCAGGTTTCCTCTTATCCAATTGAGTGAGATGGTATTAAGATCCTTTGTAGTCTCCAGAACTATCACTTTTGATCTCCATTCCTTTGGTAATGATCTTAGAATCTTTATTCCGAGTTCATCATTGAGATATATCTTCCCCAAGTTCTTTAAAATCATGATGATGTTGTTGAACTGTGTGAAGAATTCATCTATGGCATCCCCCTATTTCATGCTAATAGTTTCATATTGATGTACAAAAAGACTTATTGTATGTTTCTTTTCCTCATTCGTTCCTTCAAAGGTGACTTGAAGTTTGTCCCACATTTCCTTTGCTGTAGAGCAATAAGATATCTTTTCATTTTCTTCTAGAGATAGTGTATAGATCAAATGATGTTTTGCTTTAGCCTTTAGCTATGCATTTCTTCTGTAATACCCCTTATTTGGAACCTATAACCATCTATACATATAGCAACTAAATTCCTGTAAATGCATTCAAGGTATACAATTTTATTCAATGTTATACATATACACATTACAAAACTCCCCAATGCTTAACATTATCATTAACAATAGTAATACATCTTTATATTTATATGGTATTCCAAAAGAAAACATACAATTTCCATTCTTCATTACATATATAATTATCTTTAACTAAAAACATATTTCAAAAGTATTTTTTCTCCTATCTGTAGCCTTGGTCCTTGCAGATGCTCCCTGTACCTCACTCTTATGACTTGGACCTACACAGATTAACACCCATGCCAAGCTTGAAAACTTAGTGGGAAAAACACTTAGTTTGGATGATCACTCACAACAGTCATCCACCAGGCACATACATTCAGAAATATCATAACTCATATACCATAAATTCACATTCATAAACCAAACATTGATATTCAATGCTCACGTAAACAAAGATGGCATACTTAAGTAAAGTACATAATACAAATATGCTTCAACCTATTATCCATATATTGAAAATGCATATTTGTAAGCCAAATATTGATATTCAACGCTCATTGATACAAATTATTAATATAATTACACATCGTTACAACCAATACAAATGCTCATCAATACCAATTATTCATGTCGTCTTGCTGCATTTCTTATTTATGACTATTAAGTTTCCTTTCTGTGTTAAGCCTGCACAATTTTTGTAGGTGTAGATAATGGGTGCTGTAGATATTCGAAGATATCAAACTATAGATAGTCGAAGGTATCGAACTGTGGATACCTGAAGGTATCAAACTATGGACATCAGTGGTGTCAAACTGTAGCAACTACACTATAAACCTATATGTATGCCCATATATCCACCACCAAGACAATAGAGCAGAAACTATAACATTTCTTTTAACCATTTGCTAATTTCACAATTCATATATTGACAAGTCATATGATATACATTTCAAGTCATAAAATCTAAATCTGTGTCCATACATATAAGTCATAACCAATCACCATTAAAAGGGTGTCAAAATCACACTTTTATAATCATACTATGCACATATGAGCAATACATATGCAATCAAATCAATTATGTACATGGAAGTTTTCTTTGGAATGCATTATGCTAAAAAATGAATCTTTATATCCATTCAATTAATCAATCACCCAATTCACATATGTTAAGTCCTATTTCATTTATTTCTAGGTGTTTGAAAATTTTCATACACATTCATAAAGGTTCGGATAAGATGCAATAGAAATCAGAAACAAAAATAATGTCACGGTTATGACAGAAACTTTCTCTATTCATACCATTACTTGTTCCTTAATATTCATATACAAAACGTCAGAAATGGGTTTCTAGGTCTTCTATACATTTCTCCCTTTGTGTGTCTCATTTCTATATCACTAACAATCAGGTCATTTAGACTCCTAACTCATGAGATATAGACCAAATATCATAAGCTACTACAAAACAGGCGCAACATCAAGTCACCATTTTCGATCTCAAGTTTTAAGGTCATAAAACTATAATTAAGTTAGAGTCTCTCTATAGATTTTTATTTCTATGTCTTGGTTTTCATAGGCAACTGAAATTACTAAATTTAGAGGTCTTTAGGCTGATTTATGACCTAATCAATGTGACTAGATCAACAACCTATATAGGATTCCACTACACGATAATCTCTTGTCATATTTAACCAATTCTATACAAGATAACACCAAAATAGCACCAAAGTATCATCCCAGAAACCATTCCACATCCAAATTAATCTTTTTACACATTCAAATGTACACAAATACAGAAATTAACTAAGTGAAGTCCCAAACCTTAAAATTAGCAAAGTAGTTCTCTAATGTTTTTCCTTCTCTTCCTCTTTGACTTTGCTTGAATCACCAAGTGAAAAATGATGGGGTGAAGAGGGAAATAGAGAGGAGAAAAATCTGAAGTTAAGCCATCAAAATTCGTCCATCTCCGCTCTCCATATGCCTTTTTATGAATTTTCTAGTCTTAGATATATGCTTCATTCCCATTAGACCATATGTCACAATCCTATTGGACCATGTGTTACAATCCCATTGGACCACGTGTTACAATTCTATTGGACTATATGTTAAAATTATATTAGACCATGTGTTACAATTCTATTGAACTATGTGCTACAATTCTATTGGAAACACATGCCTTAATCTTATCGGTTTATGAGTTAACTTTAGGAAAATTGCATATTGGTCCTTCTTCTTCCTTTAGTTCCCGCATTAGCCTATAATCTTATCAATTTATTTCATTCCCCTATGTCTTAAGTTTATAATGGCATAAATTTCATGCAATTTGGTTCATTATATAGGGAGTTATACCCCAAAAACTACAAGCTATTTGAAAACAAGGATAGTAGCCAAAACTCAACTTTAAAACAGAATTCAAAACTCTTAGAGTTAGAATCAGATTTCGGTGCCTTCATGAAAGTTTTAGATCTATGTTTCCATTTTAATCTCTTATTAAAATTATCCAATTTGGAGGTATTCAAGAAAAGATATGTCCAAATTATAGAAGTATATTTAGTAGAACTTATCCAAATAGCAAGGTACATATCCTAAATCAACTAACTTCAGTCTTATCGTGCTTAAGCAACGAGAAAACACATCCAGTTTAACCAAAAACATCCCATTTTCTTATGAAATATTTCTTTTATCAGTTCCCCTCACATCACACTTATAAATCCAAGTAAACAAATCAAAAATTTCCATATATATTTCACGTTTAAGTATGTATATCCATGCCGATGCGAACAAATTATCCATTTACCCTTGTCTTTTACATTAAATATCATTACATCTCTTAATATACTTAGATGCACTTAATTTGTTATGTTCACTTCTTAAATCACCCTAGACATGCTATAATACTTCCAAGGTATATGTTGAGCCGCTACTTCTTCTATGAGCATCAGACCACATTTCTACGTTATCGATAGTGTGAAGTGTAGCTCTGACTCTAATGACTTGCCATACTTCAATATCTATAGCTTGGAGATAGATGGTCATTCTCTCTTTAGTTGTTTCCATTGAAATAAGGAGGCTTTGAGACAGATTATCCTTCAAGGCTTCTCAAATTGTTTACTATGATCTATCATATGTTGTAAAACATAATTAATATGAATCCTCGCTCTAATACCAAATGATAAAACAAACACACATAAGAGGGGGGTGAATTGTGTTAAAAAATTTTACAAGATACTTTAAAAAATAATAATATCCTTTTTAAACAAAATAAGTCTAAAAAATTTTGCAAGATACTTTAAAAATGATAATATCCTTCTTAAACAAAATAAGTCTATAAATAGGAAGGTCCTGTCAACTTTTGAAAAGATCTTGTTAACGTGGAAAATGAAAGGAGCCTGTTAATTGAAAGGAGCCTGCTAGCGATAAATAAAGAAAGGAGCTTGCTAATTGATAGGAGCTTGCTAACAATAAAAAATAAAAGGAGCCTGTTAATCAATAAGAGCCTGTTAACACTGAAAAACAAAAAGAACCTTTTAAACTATAGGAGCCAGCTAATGCTTAAGAAGCAAAAGAAACCTTTTGTGATAGAAAAATAGAAGGAGAATATTGTAAAATCAAAAGAGTCTCTTAAAAACAAAAACTTATAATACAGACATTTAAAAGTTAGGAAGAGAGAAAGAATGACACAATTGATTTATACTGATTCGGTTAATAACAAAGCCTACATCTAGTCCCCAAGTATTCAACTTAAGTATTTCACTATAAAATCTAAGTAGTAAATTTTCACGAGCCTCTCCAAGCTCACAAATACATATTTTTCAAAGTTCTTCTACCTTCCACACTCGTAGTGTTTAACACAACTCTACAAGCTCTCAAAAAAAAAATAAAGGATTTAACAGTCTCTCTTAATAGAGTGATTTCACTTTCTATGGCACAAAGAGTTTGATATGACTTTTAAGAATATTGATGTTGCTAAGTTATTTTGTAAGTCTCGTGTGTTTTTCAAATGTAGTGGCTCTTCCATAAGTAGACATTTTCATCAACTAGTCGTTGCTTAATCTACGATATCATTTTTGCTAAAATCTTCAATATTTAGACATTCTGTCAAAGCTTTTGGAGTTGATTATTTAAATTTGTATAAACCTTCCGGATGTTATGGAACCAGTTCTAAATAGGCAAGTTCATAAAGAAGGTTCTTGCAAGGAAGGAAGCAATTATCCTATGATTTTATTTCTTTTTAAGAATTATACCGTTGCTTATATAAAGAAATAAAACTAGTTTGAATTTTGAAATATTATAAAGTTATCGTAAAAATCATTAAACATAACCCTTGAGGTAACACTACGAACTCAAGCTTTTATGTCCTGGGCCAAGATACGAAATTGAATCAATTTTAGTAGCTTTTTGTGACGTCAACAGTATCAGAGGCATATCCTTCTGTCTTTCGATATAGGCATTTTGCTTACTTTCACACATCATGTTTTGCTTTTCTAGATGAATAATGGTGTTTCTTTTCCAAGAACACAAATTCTTTGCTAGAGAATACGGGTATAATCATTTTTTATAATAGGTTGCAACTACTGTCTTTGCTAGAATTAACACTATATCATACTTGACTTTGTTTTCGAGTTAGTATAGGGAAAATCTTGTTGTTGGGAATTATTTCAAAATTGTAGAGCTTTCAAAATTACTTTTGAATAGGTCATTAGTTTTTTTATTATATATATTATAAGCTAGATTTATTTGCTGAAATCTCTATTTAACATATGTTAAGTTTTTTGTATTTTGCCTATATAAGGAAACCAAATTCATTATTCAATACATATAATAAAAAAACTCCAATATTATGTATTCTTTTATCTTATAAATGTCCTTCTATTTTTTAAAGAAAACTTCTACATGGCATCAGAGCTCTCAAAGATCTTAAGAGACCTATGAGTGATTAAGAAATAATCTAACCAATGCTTCCTTTCTTTCTATAACTTCCTTCAACACATCATCTCTTTCACCCATAATTTTCAAAGGTGAAAATTATCAAGTATGGGTTGTCAAAATAAAAGCTCACTAGGGAGGTCTTGGTTTGTGGCAGTAGGTTGAAGATGAAATATATATACCTCCTCTAGGAAATAATCCTACACTCAATCAAATTAGAGCTCATGAAGATGAAAAATTTAAAGCCCCAAGAGCTTTATCTCAAATACATATTGTTGTATCTGAGTTGATTTTCACAAGAATTATGGCTTATGAAATAGCTAAGGAAGCTTAGGATATATTGAAGGAGCTATATCAAGGGAATGTTGTGACAAGGTGAATGTAAGTCTTAAATATCAAAAGATATTTTGAAATTATTATAATGAATGAAAAAGAGACAATTCAAGAGTTCTTAGATAAGCTTATGGTTGTGGTAAATAAAATCAGAATTATGGGAAAAGAGCTACTCAATAGCAGGATTGTAGAGAAATTCTTGATAAGTTTACCTGAAAGATTTGAGGCATAAATTTCATCTTTTGAAGACTCAAGGGACATCAACTAAATGACGTTGCCAAAATTGATTAATGTTTTACCAAATCAAAAGCAAAGAAGGGAAATGAGAAAGCAAGAAAGTGAAAAGATAGTGGAGAGAGCCTATCTAGCAAAGGTTCTGTAATCAAAGAAGAAAGGAAATATTCCCCAATGTGGCCATTGTGAGAAGTTTGGTCATGAAGAGAAAAATTACTGGAATAAAGGGAAGTTTCGATGCTTTAGGTGCAAACGAATTGGACCTTTGAAAAAAGATTGCAAGTTTAACAATGAAGAACAAGCAAATACATTCTAATGGTTGAAGAAGACAACCTATTCTAGTTAATGAGAAGTGCACCAAGACGTATCATAGAGAGAAGTGCTCTATGGAGGTAAGTGATGAAGGAAGCGCTCATATTGAAGAATAGAGAGAAGTGCTCTATTAAGAAGATTAGAGAGAAGTGCTTTAAAGAAAAGAATTGTGAAGAGATGTGCTCCTTGCCTATGAATTTTTTAAAATTTTGAATTAAGGGGGAATGTTGGGAATTAATTCAAAATTGTAGAACTATCAAAAATAGTTTTGAATAATGTTGATTGAATTTACAAAATAGTATACTAGTTTTATGCTAAAAAATCGCAAGTATACAGGTCGTGGTTTGTAGTTAAAAAGCAAATATCGATCCCACAGGGATTGATGCCTATACACCAATTAATTCAGATTAATCTTTGTTTAAGAAACAAAATTTTTTAATGGAAATAATATAGAAAATTAAATCAAAATTAAAGGACTAATAATGAACAATAGATAATACCAAAATGCAGAAAATTGGAATTTAAGGTTTGAAGCAACTAGAGTTCACTTTCTCCCTATATTGTCTCCCTCCTATTTTATTAATCGAATTATGTCTCACCTAACATGTCCAATTATATTAACTACCCTCTCTCAAGGTGTAATTAATTATCCCTAATCAAATTAAATGAAGTTAATTAATCAATCTCTTAATCTACCCAATCACTCCAATTTAATTAATTATTACCCAAGATCTCTCTTTCAACTAATCAATTAATGTGATGAATGCAAGTCTATAGAACACTGACTCTCATTGTACTATCCTACACAGATTACCCTACTCAATCTCTCAATTTATTGCAAGGTATAAATATAATCAACATTCATCAAAGATATATTTCATTCAGATCAATAACATAGGAGTTCAACAAGATAGTTCAAAAGTAATCCCTAAAACCAAATCAGTCACTTATGGTCTCTATAACATCACCAACATTCAGATATTCCATCTTACAATAACTAGAAGAGAAAAAAATGATAGAAAATTGAATAAAGAAAACTAATTCTTTTCTTTGCCAAAATCTGGAAATTCTGGTGTTAATGTGCTATTTTCCCAATTGTGATTGGTGATCCTTGAATCTCTACTGCCCTCAAGACTCAAAACTTGATTTTTCACTCAAGGAGGCTCTTCTGTATAGAGGGTTCACGTCCTTCCTCTTCCTTAGGAGTTTAATATCTTATATAGTCCAGAAAACCTATAATTTTATCAAACCCCACATATGCTCATCATCCAACAGAATGCTTCCTCTTCTCTTCTCCTTTTTGGTCTCTAGCTAAATCTCCAAGTTGCTTAATCTTCATTCCTACATAAAAATAATCAATTCTTACCATAAATTAACATCAAATGTAAAAGAATAACAATGAAGATCAAACTAAACGAAAACATACAAAATGAATCCTAAAATACAACAATAATAAACTATTATGCAAGTAACATATGCCAAATACTTAAAAAACACATACTAATGCATAACTATCAACTTTCCCATACTTAAAATCTTTGCTTGTCCTCAAGGAAAATAAATACAACCAATCAATTCTATCACTTTATTTTCACAAAGATCAAAGAATACAATCCCTCAAATTTTAGCCATCTTAAATATCAAGTTACTATATATATCATTACTACTTTTCATTAGTGTACATAAGCAAACTCAACAAATGACACCATCATTTAAAGATAAGTATAGATGCAAAATGAATCTTCGTCACAGTTTCATTCATATCTCTCAAGTTTTTGATGGTTAATGTTTCGTTCAACCTTCTTATAAGAAACTACACTACCATAGTCTTGCTAATACACCAATTCTCCT
Source organism: Erythroxylum alaternifolium (assembly GCA_027478495.1). Classification (NCBI taxonomy): domain Eukaryota; kingdom Viridiplantae; phylum Streptophyta; class Magnoliopsida; order Malpighiales; family Erythroxylaceae; genus Erythroxylum; species Erythroxylum alaternifolium. Next base: position 18,927,587 of record JANIIA010000190.1, read on the forward strand.
CTACAATGATTGCATGCATAAATATATCAAAAGGAGTTGTTTAGGTTTGTAATGTGGTAAGGGTTAAGGTGGGTTAAGAGAGTAAAAGGTTTAATAAAAGCATATGTAAAGTAAAAAGCAGGTAAAAAGGGATAACAAAACATAATTCTAAGATACATAAGTGTAAATATGCTACTACTTTGCACTCATCGATGCTACTCAAGTGTTCTTCCTTTTCCTTTTCTTTTCTACAATTTTTTTCATTTTTCTTTTTTTAGTACATGGAAGAAACTATGAATAAAATAGAAACTAAATACTATGTGATTGAAAAGCAAAAGTATCCTCAACTCATCTCGGTAAAATTTTTTGCAACGATCCAAACTAATACATTACTTAATACTCTACTAGGCTTGTGAATGGGTAGGTTAATGGGGTTTTATGTTTAAAATTTTTTTTTGGGTATTTTCAAGAAACCAAATGGTTAATGCTCAATGGGGGTAGTAAGGGATAATAAACAAGTAGGTCATTTAAGCCAAGGGTTAAAACAAAAAGGGCCTTAATAATCTCTATTAAGCATGCATCCTATAACATCTCGTTACCCATGTTGAGGCTAGAATAGTAAATATGAGAGATTATTAAGAAATTAGAAAATGCATTTCATGCTCATGCATTATATGATATG
>JANIIA010000190.1:18928347-18971355 GCA_027478495.1 Erythroxylum alaternifolium
GACACACCTTATATAGGAACCAACAACTAGGTTTAAGTCTTTACGTATGCATGGGAGTCTCTTGCCTGCGAATGGGCTAAGGAGAACGCAGAATGGTCCTGGGCTCGGAATAGCCAATAGGTATGAGACTGATCTTTGAAGATTGGACCGATCGGCTTGTGGGTCATTAAAACTGGGCTTGGGCCCAGCACGACCGACCCGACCAATAAGGATAAAGGATCTGAAACTAGAGAATATAAAATAGAATCATATGTCAATTTTGTTAAGTTGTTAGAGCTATAAGATGAGCCTATATAAGAAATATCAAAAAATAAAGGTATAGTAGGATCAAAAAAAAATTTATGTAAGGGTTCGCTGATTCAAAATTTTGATACTATGGAGAACATTTGTGTTCCCAAAAAGTGACAAGTGGAGAGATTCAAAGTCTTTGAGATAGTGGATCCTAACATTTATATCCTTTGTGCTAAATGTGCTCTAGGTTCAAGTTTGATATGCTCAAGAGGTTGTAATAGAATAAAACACGTACATCCAAAAACTTTAAGAGATTGATAATCAGAAGCATGACTAAATAAGTGCTCATATAGAGAGATATAACCTATGATAGGAGATGGAATGCGATTGATAGTATAGACAACAGTAAAGACTACTTCACCCAAAGGGTTTCAAGATAAGAAGATGATATAAGAAGGGCTCGAGTAGTGTCAAAAATATTTCGATATTTGTGTTCGGCCTAACCATTTTGTTGAGATATGTTTGGATAGGATTTGTAAATGATGGTTCCTTATTGATTATTTTTTATATTTTTATTCCATTGCGTTATCAATCCAAAATACTTTAATCTGGCTAAAGAACTGAGTGCAAAACATATTAGCAAAGCAAGAGTAAGTAAAGAATAGCTCAGATCTATGGTGCATTAGATAAATCCATGTATAGTGAGAAAAATCATAGACAAATATCACATAATATTTCATGTTATCCATAGTTTCATGAGGTGCAGGACCCCAAATATCATAATGAATTAGATCAAAAGATGCTAAAAAGATAGAATCATTAAGAGAAAATAATAAAGCATGATTTTTAGAGAGTTGAAAAGGGACACAATCAAAACATTCAATCTTAACAAGACCTAAATTACCCCTATAGACTAAAGACCCTAATTTAGAGGTAGGGAGATAACTCAAATAAGAGTGCTATATATGAGAGGTGACAGCACCAACTACAAGCTTTCAAGGAATATTTAGTGAAGTAAGCTCAAATAGCCATCTAACCTTATGCATTTTCCTAAGGCCCTATTTGTTTGGAGGGTTAGTAATGAAACGGGATGGAACGTAATACACTTCTATCGTTTGGTTGAGGGTTTTATAATGGAATGGAACAGAATGGGATGGAAGCGGAGGGTTTCATATTACGTTCCATTCCATCCTAAACAGTGAAAATAAGAAACCTCTGATTTGGGGGGTTTAGAATGGAACGTAAACTAATAAATACGTACTACCTAATATACCCTCAATAATTTTTCTTAATACCAATTATTTATTCTAACCTTAACCCTATATTATAATTGAAGTTACGACCCCAAAACTTGTAAAATCTGAAAAAGTTCAGATTTATACATAAACTTATTAATTAACAATAAAACAAAAAAATCATTCAGATAGGGAGAGAGAATTATATAAGAATTCTCCTTCACTTCAATGATTTCCCCACTCTGCAACACTGGCGACGATTCAAAGAACTAAAACTGGAGACGACGTTGGTCACCGCATATCACCTAACAAATCCTTTTATTTTAAATACCAAAGATGAAATCTTTAGTAGGATTCCTTCAAAACCCTTTAAAACAATTGAGTAAAGCTTGAAGATTGTACTGGGGTTTTGGGGTTTTAGTGGAGTGTAAACAATGGATGATCTTGAAAATGCAATACTTATAAGTTTTGATTAATCGGGTACCATAGATTCTGCGTTAAAATCACAGGTGGTGGACTTTTGTCAGTGAATTAAGGAGTCTCTAACTATATGCAGTTTTGTATAGAGAAGGCATGGTTTTGTAAGCTTGTTCAGGTTCATTTTTGGTGCTTGCAGACTTGGTAAAAGGTTATCAGAGTAAAGTATGGACTTTTGAGTTCATAAGAGAAGGACTTTGAAAGGAAATATGTTTTCTCGATATGCTGCTTTGAAAAAATTAAAGATAGCAATGTTGTTACCACCCTAGAGGGTCTTGCATTTATAAAAAACAAGCTTGCTCAGGGTTTGGTTACTTTGATATATTTCGAGTACCTTTGATTTGGTCCTTCCTTTTTGTTGATTTTTTGCCACATTTAAGCAAAGGAGCAATAGTTATTGATATGTTTTGTCGGGTTCTAAATGCTTTAGATGATGAGTTAGTTAGTTTAGATTATCCACAAACTCAGGAGGAGTTAGGGGTGGCTCGGAGGGTAAAGGACGCTATGAGAGAGCAATGTGTCAACCAGATGGTTGGAGCATGGTACGACGATGTGTCCTATACATGAATTTTGATCCACAGCTTTGTATAAAGGTTGTAAATTCGGTGAGAAGGTCCATTTCATGGATTAATATTGGGTTGGTTGCTAACGGTGCTGTTATGGGGTTGTTGTTTAAATTGATTTTACTTAATAGAGGGTCTGGTTATCTTCAAGGTGCTACTGTGGGGTGTGTTTTGGCAATGGTTTCTAAGCAGATAGACCATCAAACTAAGTTAGCAATGTCACAGACTCTTCAAATTAGGGTTTTTTGGGTTAGTAACTGGGGATAGCAATTCAGCGTTAGTGTATAAAGTAGTCATGCTAATTATAGGGTATGTTGTGGAAGTCTTGGAATGCTACAAAAGGGTAAATACAGGAAATTCCAAAATGGTTTGCCTGGAACTTTTGAATGAAGTTCTGCCCTCTGTTTTCTATGTAATTCAGAATTATGAGTTGGACACAACATTCACTAGTGTGTAATTTCTTTCAAGTTATGTTGCCACAATGAAGAGTTCTTCTCCATTGAAGGAGAATCAGCTTCATCATATGGGTCAGATATTGGAAGTGATCCATTCCTAAATACAATATGATCATATGTATAGGGATAATCTTGATATGTTGGATAAGATTGGGAGAGAAGAAAAAGATAGGATGGTTGAATTCAGAAAGGACTTATTTGTATTACTGCTTAGTGTGGGTCATGTGGCCCCAAAGGTTACTCAACTATTTATCTGGAATTCTTACTTTTCCCTTTGCTCAATATGTACATTTTTTCAGATATTTTTGTATATTTTGTGGATGAATTTATCATGAAGCCATGTAATTGAGGGAACTAAATGAAACTAAATTTTTATTTATAATATTTTCGATGTAGATAAATGATGTTGTGCATGTTTTACTATTGCATATTTTTGGTGTTACTCTTTATTTCGTATAAAACTCTTAATCACGGTCGTGACTTATATAAGTCACGACTGTGACTCTGTAGGATTAAGGAGTGTTTTATAGAGTTCGTTCATATTAAATTATGTGCTTCCAATGAGCAGCATTGTCGACTGCTGCAAATATGTGCAAGAAACTCCCTTCAAATGTTGTTGATTTTGTCATGAAGGTTGTTCCTTTATTGACAAATCTTCTTCAGTATCATGATTCAAAAGTAAGATTTTATTTCGTGTGTAAACAACCATCTTTTTTGGTTTTTGTTTTTCGTCTAGTTGATGTTTCGATCATTGTAGGTATTGGAGGGATCCGTAAGGAGGATGAAAGAAATCAATATAAGTTTAGCCAATTCAACAAAAAGGTAATGGTTGCCATTTGTCTTTCAAAGATTCCACTATTTACTTTTCTTCATCGTGAAGCTAGCAACCAAAAATTTAGCAGAAAAGAAGAAAGTGCAACAAAACAGCTGATAAAAGTCATGGCAATTGCAGTTTCGAATTGTTCACAATGGTTTTGGAAACAATCACCTAGATCATTGTCAATTAAGACCGTGATACCCGCAGAAGCACAAGTTGCAGCAAATGTGAGAGTGGAAATGATCTACAATGGGAAAAATGACATGGTTGAGATATTTTATTTGAAAAGAATTGTCCTGTGTCCAAGCATAAAAGGAATAGAAAATTTCAACAGGCATCATAAGTGACAGCATACATCCTCACACTTATTATACTTTGTTAAAGAGTACTTTCACAGTACAATTACAAAGTTACAATTAAAAAGTTAGTATCGTTGTTGGTATCGGTGATATCAAATAAAGCTTTAACTCAAGGACTCAAATATAAGAAGAAAAGAATATCAAGATACTTTTATAGCATTTTTGTTATTGAAGGTGTAAAGCCTTTTGTAAGTTTCAAATTCGATGGACAGAAATGATAATCAAACAAGATTGAGAGGTTCCCACAATAAAAAAGTACTTGAGGAAATATTCCATCTTAACTTTTAGGCGTTCATCTCCACGTAAGTATATCATAAGTGATACAAGATACAAGATGCTTGTGCAGAATAGTGATATGGTACGTAAAAGGACCACAGAAAATTATCCTTCAATTAAACCTATGATAACATGGAAATTTTAACGAGACTAATATTAAAGGCATCTTAAGATATGCTTTGAAGGTCCATGTGAAGATGGTATTGAATGGCCATACTATATCAAAAGTAAGATAATTAGAGAAGGTTTAGCAGCAAAAATTGTATATAATTAATATTATTTTTATATTATTTTTCCTTACCCTAATAAAATATTTTATATTATTAATAAAAATTGTATATAATTAAAATAAAATAAAAAAATTTAATAAATTTTTATTAATAAAAATAGAAAATATATAAAAAATTATTCTTTACTTGTTTTTATATATTTCTATATAAATAAAAATATAAATAAATAATATATATATATCACATATAATAGAATAAAATTTATTAAATAATTAATAAAAATATTTTATATAATTAGTAACAAAATAATAAAACTTTTATTACAATTTTTATTATTTTAAAATAGAAAATATATAAAAATTATTTGTCACTATTTTAATAATAAAATAATAAAACTTCTATTAAAATTTTTATTATTTTAAAATAAAAATATATTTAAAAAATTATTTGTCACGGTTGTCGCTTGAACAAGTCACAACTGTAACTTTTTAATTGTACATAATTTCTGTTTTAAAATCATAACGTTAAACCTCTTTCAACAACCATTTTAATATCAGGGGTACAATAATCATTTATTATACATTACATTTCATTCCATCTATCTTCCAAACAATATTTCATTACATTACATTATGAACCCTTCCATCTCTCCCACACAACTTTTCATTATATTACATTTCATTTCATTATAAACAATTCCTTTCCGTTCCGTTCCGTTCCATTACAGTCCATTAATTAATATCCCACCAAACAGGGCTTAAGGATCTTGCCTGTCTATGGATCTTGCACAATACAACCATGACTCAAAAAGGATAAGTTAACACTTAGTTCATATAATTCTCTAATAGAAATAAGGTTTAACGAGAGTTTGGGAATAAGAAAGGTTTAAGGTAAATGTAATGTGGATGTGTATACAGTACCTATATGTTGGACATGCATAATAAAATTATCGACAATGTGAACAATGTGTGTATTAGATGGAATTTTTAAAGATTCAATAATATAAGAGTCAAAGGTCATATGATTATAATAGGTAGAATCGAGATACCAAGAGTTTGAGGTACCTGATGTGACAAATTGGGCAAAGGAGGAGACTGTACCAGAATCTAGTTGAAGTTATTGAAGAAGGTTGTAGAGGTCCTTTAAAGAGGATTTGGAAAAGATGATTTCTGTTGACCCCTCAGTGGCAGCAGCAGTAGTAAAAGTAGGCTAGAGAGACTTAGAAGAATTACCTTATCTATAGTTTTGTTTGAGTCGTTTTCTACATTCACAGGTGTTGTCCGGGCTTCCTGTAATAGTTGCAAGATCCTTTATAAAACTTCTTACCTGAGTTGTGAAAAGTTTGAGACGAAGTATAAGTTTCCAGGATAACATCAGTAGATGGGATAGATTTTTTAATATAGAACATATTGAGGCGACTTTCCTCTAAGATGAGCTTTTTAATAACAGTGTCGAGATTGGTTAGAGTTCCTTTATAAAGAATAAAACTACAAATGGGTTCAAATTCATCCTTAAGAGTCATAAGCAAATGTCATATATAATGAAGATCTCAAAGATTTGCATAGAGCGTAGCAACATCAGGACTAGGTCAAACATGATCGCTAAATGCTAATTGATCCTAAAGTTCTTGCAATTCAGACATATAACTATGTATTACTGTCCAGGTTATTGCTACATGTGATGAATTCTCTTATATAATTGAAATCGGTGGACATCATCTGATACAAAGTAACAATTTTAAGGAAATTTCATACCTCTTAAGTTGTATCAAATCGTTGAAAGTCAAGTTTGATGGCTTTGGCATATTTATTTCGAAACCATGTTAAGATTTGATGGTTCATTCCATCCCATGCCATTAATCGTTCAATGAATATGTCAATATCTTTTTCTTTCTTTTGAGTGGCTTTAGGTATTTCTCCAGTAACAATATGTCAAATAAATCTCCCTTTTTAAAAACTACACATTTCATCAGCCCAAAGATTATAGTTGGAAGCATCAAAGATGATATTAATAGGATTGGAAATGTATTGGGGGAGTTTAAAGCCATCCATAGGAAAAAAAACCTAGCTATAGAGATGAATTCGGTTATTCTAACCTAAGAATTGGATTCAACGCGTTGAAAAACCTTGGGAACCTATCTAGTTTACAAAGACCCTAATGAAAATGTACTGAACTAGGTGGTCAAAGTGTCGATCAACTGTTTTTCAAATTGAACTGATGGGTCTAAACTAAACAAAGGAGGAGACGAAACACAGACAAATAAGGAAATGACATATGCAAAGATGACATGACAAAAACCTGTGATGATGCGACAGTGACATATTAGGTGATGCAGTCAATGATGTGTCTAGTGATGTGGCAGATGATTTAGATTTTTGGTTATATTGCAGATGATGTGGCACTGATGTAGTAGATGATGTGTATCTCCCTTCTTTGGACTAAACAGTGTCACTTTTTACTGGAAGCAAGACAACGTAGTTTTGGTAGTCTTCTTTCACCCAAAAAGCTACCAACTATGTTTTTTGAAACTAATGGCAATAGGCAGCTTATGAGGGCGTGTGGAATGACTTTTACAGGTGAATTTTTTACCATTTTGATTTGTTTAAGAAGAGGAATAATTTGGTATATTAAATTTTATATTTAGAGCAGATTTAGGAAACTAGAATATAAAAGCAGAATGATTAAGGTAAAGAATGGAGAAGGCTCCAGAATTTTGATTCCTTTTGTTACAAAGGAGGCTCTAATACTATGTAGAAATAAAGAACAAACAAGAAGTGTAGAAATGCTCTCTGTATTTCTATATGTTTGTAATGTGAAATACATCCTCCTATTTATACACTTTAGGTGTCCCTAACTAAAGTAACAAATCAACTTAATAATACACAACATTAATGTACATGATCTTAAGAGAAAATTAAGGCTAATTATAGTGAATAGTTGACTAAAGTAAAGATTACATGAATATATGATAATTTACGATAATAATCTATTTTTAGTTTTATTCATACATTGCAATCAAGTGAAATATAGCTCCATTTTTTATAATTCAAAAGATGAGGGTAACTATAAAATAATATCTTGCTATCATTAAAATTTAGTAAAAAGCTTGAGGCAATAAAGAAAATTTCTTTCCTTTGAAAAAAATGAGAAATCAACACTTGTCAACTAGGATAATAACAAAGAGAAATTAAATGTTTTTGGCCCTTAAAGTCAATTAATCATATATAAACACTTTAGGGTTATTAATTCTTCATATCACATCGAAATAATAGTTTTCTAGCTTTTTAGATATAACAATCAACAGTGTTATAGTTGCAATACCTGTGGTTAATTTAATAAAAGAAAAGTAAATAGAAGAATCTGACCATTAATCTCCATCAGTAACTTAGTCTTTTAAACATGTAATGAAACGTGAAATATGAGAACTAATACTCCAACATAGTAGTAAAGATGTCAGCACGTGCAGTTAGATCAGTTACTGTGCTAAAACACATAACGTCTTAAGATATGTGAAACTAAAGGGTCGTTTAGTTCTACTTCTATTTTTTATTGTAGTTTTTAATTTTAATTTTCTGTTTTATCTTTCTGATTTCCTTTCAAATAAAAACAATAACTTGTTTGGTTGTTGATGTCAATATAGTTAAATTTTATCACTAATAATAATTACATGGATAAAATTTGAAGATAATTTTTTTAATCTTTTATTTAATACTTATTAACAAATTATTAACAAAATTAATTTATTTTAAAATATATAATTTAAAATTAACTTTTTATTTATAAAATAATATTTATTTTTAACTATATTTTAATTATTAAATCAAATTTTATTTAAATTTTATATATTTTGAAGATATTTTAAATTTAATTATATTATTAATAATTATTTTATTAATTTAATTATAGAAATTAAGTAAAATTAAATTATTGATAATTCTTATTAATAATTAATTTTAATTATAATATTAAATTAAATTATTCATAATTCTTATTAATAAATAATATATTAAATAAATAAATAAATAATATATATTTAGTTTATAGTAGATTATGGAAAAAGTAGAAACAAAAAAAACCACTTTTTGTGATTGTCATAATTTTTGAAAACTGGAAGAAATTAAAACCAAAAACTCAAACAACTAAACTTGAAAACAAAAATAGAAAACTAAAAATCAAAATGAAAACAAATAGGTCCTAAAATTTTTTCCTTAAGAGACACTAAAAGTAATACATAACAACAACAGTACTTGATAAATAGAAAAATTTGAAGATGGTGAAAATACCAAATATAGTTGAAAATCGTTAAAGTCTACCCACCTTTCTTTTTAGACAACTAGAACCTATAACAGATCATGCACCAGAGAATGTAGTTGAGCAGCTCACTTTACATTTTGGAGTTGAGTCACCAATTATAGGGCAAGACTCTCCTAACATGTCAAACTTTTTAACACCAGGATGCAAAGAGCCATTCTGATTTAGTTCATTCAATTCAACGCCCCACAATGTTGCAAAATCTTTCACAGAAGGACATCCCATATAGCTGCTAACTTCCCCTTTTTAATGCCGAGTAGAGATCCTATGTAAGGACTGATCACATTCCTAAAACATGAACAACCGATGATCCAGACATCGCGCATAAGCAGGGTGATTTCTATATGAGTCGTACAGAAGAGTTTGGATATGCCGATTAACAAGTGCATTCGTTGAATGGAACTTTACATCACAAGAAAGACAGAGGTACGCTGCATCAGCCTTGTAGTATACTACTAGCCTCAATAACATGTAGATTTCTCAATTTTTCTCTATTATGTTAGTTCTAGATGATGGATAACCTCAAGGTCTTGTTGAGTGTCTAACCTTATTTTGAGAATTTCGATGATCATAGCCTTCTTTATGGTTTATGTTATGCCAAAATGAGTTCTAAAAATAAATAGGCTATCCTACTCACAAGTATAAGAGATAGATGTAGTTGGTTACCTAATGTCGCCTCCTACAGAAGTGAAATTTGTCCACTCAAATTAATCTTGAATAAAAATAAAGAAATGCAATCCTAAACATTATATCTCGATTTTTGGAGTAAAGGCTTTAAAGAAAATTACGCAATTAGACTAAAAAGTGAATTGATTTAACTGGAAGCAAAAACGAATTAATTAATCAGTGTGGAAACTCTTGAGAATTAATTTCACTAATTTAATCTCCCATGCATGAATAAGGGGAAATGATTGGATAATTGTCTTACTAAAATTAACAGCTGGATTTTTAAATCAATTAAAATAACAAACTAATCTAACTTTCATATTCGACAAGTTTATCATCCAAATTAATTATGAAAACCTAACTAATAATTGCCCACTTAAGTTAATATATTTCTAATTCTTAACCTAAACCTCTATAGTTTCTCCTTCTAATATTAAAATTCCTCTCTTGATCCTTTGTTTAATACCTAAATGACACAAAGTTTAGCCACACTATTACATCTATTTAGCTCAGAAACTATAGCAAATAATAAGATAAAAACATTATATTCATTATGCATAATCGACTAAACTAGCTACATTAATTCACAAGAAAAAGAATAAACCCATCATGGAATAAAGCAAATTCATCATCTGCATAGACTTTAATCCAATAAACTGAGGGAAAAAAACAAAATGAACTATCAAAAGCTAACAGAGTAGTGAGTCCAGTAAAGCAATAGATAAATACTGCAATAGATAAAGAACAAAATAAGCAAACAAGGATCGTTCGGATGAGAGAATTAGCAGTAGGTCTCTTGCCAATCTCAAGCTCTCTGCATCAACTCTCTCCTTCTGCCTCCACTTAGTTTTCACCTAAACGACCGATCTCATACTGGCTTTCACCTCTACTTCCTTTCTTTGTTCTTTCTCTCTTCTTCTTATCAACTGAAGCTCTCTGCTTCCCTGCCTCCATACCTTCTCTCTATTCTTTTTTCTCTAGCATACCAGTCCAACCTCTATTTAGTCGACTTTCCCTTTTCTATTTATAGCATGAGTCTAGGTTTAGGGTTCTTATGTCGTCAAAACTTGCACGTGTCCGATTAAAAAAATGAGTGCAGAATAAGTTATCACACCCATGCCTTAGGAGTCATGGCTGTGTATTTGATCGTTTATATTTCAAAAAACCTAATTTGGCATATAAAAGAAGAGAAGAACAAGTTTTTTTTATTGGGAGGCACAAAAACACCAAAAAGGGAAAAGATAATAGAGTAAGAGTAAGTGATTTATGATTCTCATCCTTTGTTTATTGATTTGGGGATTGGGTTGTGAGTTTGTTGATTTATACATCAACTTTAAATTCAATCTTGAATCTTTGTTAGACAACTTGTTATTGTAGGGTGAGAGACACAAATCTTGTAAATACTTAGTTGTGATTAGTGGAATTGCTTATCAGTTTGGCCCATAGTTTTTCTCTCTACTCTAGAGGTTCACATAAATCTATGTGTTTGCTTCTTTGTTGAGTTTTTTATTCTCATACTAATATTATTTGATTAAACTTAAATAGATTGTTTTGTTGTTACCATTAAGTTGATATCTTAGAGAGTTGTGATTTGGTTGTATTTTTATGTTGTCTCCTAACAAGTCTAAGGACTTCATAAGTTATAGATTCACTTTTGAGCTTAAATTGTAACTTCTGCCAATCATTAGCACAACCTTCTGTCACCCATACCCTAAATATATTACTAAAGAAATTTCTGTAACTATCTCCAATGTATGAGTAAATATGTATAAAAATGAGAAATCAATATATAATAGAGAGAATAGTTGAACTAGCTTTCACCACATAAAAGTTATTTGAGCTAGACATATAAGTATCATATAAGTACAAAGAAAATTACATTACTTTAAAGGGATAAGTCATGATTTTGTGTAATCGTATCAATATAAAAATGGGTACAAATATGAATAAGATTTTGGCAATGACAATGTTTTTCAAAATGAATTGACACTATAAAATACTTCAAAAGGTTAATGATTTCATTATTTAGGGAGGCACTGATCTAACAAGAATAAATTTACCACACAACCATAAACCCAACAGTAAATTAACTAATTAAGTAGGTGAATTTTAGTAGACATGCCAAGACTAACATTTTCCAATCAACAAACTTTCATATTCCAAAAAGAATTGTCAAATAAATAGTCAGAACAACAAATTCAAGGTGAAGTGTACTGAGATGATTAAATATAAAGAGGAAAAGGTCAAGAAAGACAATCAAAAAAGCTTCTTAATAATGAAGTTATGAACAAAAAGATGAATAGCTTGGATTACACACAATTGCTTTCAACAAATATTGACTAACATGAAAACTACTAATTGCATTTCAAGTAGGCTATTGGTAAAAATTATATAACTGATCAGAAACAAAAGCAATTCAGATAGATACTATTTTAATTAATAAACTTATATATAAAACAAAACATTAAATACCTAAGTTAATGTAAAAGAAACAAATCAACAGCTAAGAAGAATAGAATAAATTACAAAGCTTAAAGCTCTAAACATAAATGGAATATAATTGAACAATTCTTTCTTTACCTGGTGATTGTTGTTGGAGTAAAACAAAAATGAAAAGATTAGTCTGAAAAATGAACGAGAGCAATAGATTGGTGAGCTTTGAGAATAACTAACAAAGCATTTTACTTTTTTTATTAGGGTTAATAATAAAAAAATCTCATTTTTTACTGAATTTTGTAGTATTAGCTCAAACTTTAAAAAATAGCATTAAAACTCTTCAACTTTCAATTTGTTGCAAAAATAACACGACATTAAATTTCTCGTTAACATTGCAGACGTAACTAATCATGTCAAAATTTTTGACATCCTATGTGTGTAACAAGGACCTACTTTTTCCAAATCATTTCTTTAATAATCAACTAAATTAAAAACATAAAACCTAAAATTATTTCCCAATTTGTTTTCCTCTGCAAAACTATTATCTCCTTCTTCCCCATTTATGATTGTTGTTTAATCTTATTGACTTAAAATGTTTTAGGCTAAAATCTTGTCTACGTGGCATGTACAATGATTTCTCTCCATTACTAAACATTTCAGGTACATCTTCTGAAGCTAATAGCATGATTAGTCCTTCTTACTTCATTCTTGATCATTCATCTACAAGCTCTAGTGGCATTGTGATAAGGTTTACTTATCTACTTCCTAATGTCACCACTGATCATCTATCAAATCCTTAAGTTTAATAAACCAAAATTTGTATCAAAGGTTATAGTAACAAAGAACAGAAGATCACAATCGTAAATGGGGAAGTGGGAGAGCAATAATTTTACATTAGAAAACAAATTGAGAAATTAGTTTTAGTTTTAGGTTTTGTGTTTTTAATTTAATTGATTATTAAAATGAGTTTAAAAAAATAATGACTTATGACATATCAAAAAATATGATGTGATTATTTTTCAAAAAAAGTGATGTGATTAATCACATCAGCGATGTTAATGAAAAATATATTGTTGAACTATTTGCGTAATAAATAAAAATTAAAATATTTTAATGTCACTTTTTAAAATTTAAACTAATATTATAAAATTGAGTAAATTTTAAGATTTTTTATGAATGATCTTTTAACTTTTCTTTTATAATGTCCTATCTTTTTCTAACATGAACGTGAAGATCGGGATTAAGCATAGGTCCCACTGGGTTATTAATGTGCATGTGAACTAAAATGATATTGTTATTGCTCTTTTAGGTAAAGCCTGTAAAGCCTTTGAAGGGTGGGTTAGAAATTGGTTAGGCAGGTAATAAGCTGTCAAAAAAGGTAGTTATTTTGATCTACTGTTCTTTATGATTTTTCGTAATATAAGTGGAGGAGGAATATGTTGGCTTATCCCACATCAAAAGTGGGTAAAATTAGCTCAATTGAGGCTATATAAGGAGACCTCTCCTTAAGGTTCTACTCACCCCAAATCTCTTTCCTCTATTCTTTTGTATTAATTTTTAGTATAGATTGTGAGATTTTCCTCTTGTAATATTTGTTTTCTATAGTAGAAAGTGTTCTATTCTTGCCATGTTTTTTCCCCTTATTTATTAAGGGGCTTTCCACGTTAAATCTTATGTGTCCCTTATTATCTCAATTTTTTATTAGTGTGTTTACTCTATCCAAATGGATTCCATCTCCTATTAGTGGTATCAAAGCCCAAGGTCTGCTCAATTATGCTTTGTGGTTGCACCATAATCTAATCTTTACATCAGAAAATAAGTTTTTCTTTGGTATTCTTGCGAGTTAAGGGTGGTTTTATTCTTAAGTTCTTGTTGTCGTTTTGGGCATTTCATCAGTATATGAGGTGACTGAGTGCATTTCTAAGAAAAGTTTTGTCTAAGGAGACTAAGTTTTAAGTGGGATCATTTGTGACCCCTCCAGCCTTTCCTTGGAACTTTCCTGGTGTACTACAGTCTTATTATATACTAAATAGAGCTAACTCGAGGTGGTTTCCCCTTCACGTCAGAGAGTGGGAGTCAATTCTTGTGTTACAAAAGCCAAATTGTGATAAAAAAATGTCGATCAAATTTGATATTACAAAGTTTGATAGGACAAAGTACTTGTTATGTAAATTGAAGATGAAGGCAGTATTAGCAAAGGATAATTGCTTGGAGGCCATCAGTGCTAAGCTGGCGGGTTTCATAGATGAAAACAAATGGAAACAAATAGATGCCTTGGTCATGTCAGATTTGCATCGTGGTCTATTAGATGATATTTTGTAAGGTGTTGAGGAAAAGAAAACAGCTAAGGAGATACAAGATCATCTTGAAAAGTTATATGAAGCTAAGTCTTTTCATAATAAATCTTTTTCTGAAGAGAAGAATCTACACACTTCGAATGTCTAAATCTACTTCAGTAACGGAGCATATTAATACGTTGATCTCTTTACGCTCTCAACTTTCAAAGTTAGGACATAATGTAAATCCAGCTGAACGTATGGAGATTCTACTTCAAAGTCTTCCAAATTTATATAAATAGGAAAGTGATGGAACCCTAAAAGAAATTCACATTTTACGGCATTTGGAAAATTCCAAGAAGAGAGAAGAAGAAGAAGAGGGGGGAAAAGGAGTCGACTCAGCTACCACTGCTTTTCTTGATGCATCCTAATTCCCTTCAATAGTGTAATTCATTCATTATGTGTTCTTTTTCTTTAAATATTTGAGATGGATATTAATATGTTGATGTATTTGGGATTGATCATGATGTTCCAATTTTCTTTAGGGATTTGAACTTAATTCAATGTTAATATAGTCATTTTTATGTTATTGAGTTTGGGTGTTGTGATTGATTATAGTTTTTGTATATTTTGGTGACAAACTGAGAGGGTGAACCTAATAAAAATGATTAAGTCAAATTAATGAGAGTTAATTAATTTAATAGACCACGTAATTAATCAAATTAGTAGTTATACGGAAAGAGATTCCGTGTGAGGACTCGATTGTTTATTATAAAGCTTAAGAACTGATTAGGTTTAGGGTCGTTGTAATTAAGAGATTACTTGTTTGATACTAAACCTAAATTAGGGTTTCTTAATTAAGGTTTATGATTTGTGATTATAATTCGAGAGAGAGTAACACCACAATAACAAATAAATGATCAGATTAGCATTCCCCTCTCTCGTAATCGATTAATTCTTCTCGTGTGAGTCCTTCCATTGTGGTTTTGAGTGTTGCTCAACTTGATTTCTTTATGCTATTTTTACGAATTAATTTTTTGACAATCATATTCTTGTGTTTAATTTATGTCCTATTTTTATTTTTATTTTGTTAATTTTTCTAAGCCTTTGATAACTTGGGATTAGATTAGTTCAAACCTCCTCGTAGGATCAACCCCTCTTTTATTAAAATTCACAATCTGTGCACTTGCGGTAATTGAGGGTTTTAATTAGATTAAAACTTGGCACTCAACAATTAATGCCATAAGTTTGGGTAAAACTTTTAACAACAAGTCTTGCGTTAAACCTTTTTTCACTTCTGTTGACTAAGAGAAGTTCTAACCTTATATTTTTTATAATGACAAAATTTATTACTATTAATGAATCTAATTTTGGTGATATTAGTAGCTATATTATAATATAATCAAGTAGTATATAAATTATGAAGTTCAACAAAAGATTCAAGTAAATAAATTAATAAATCAATGATAGGGGAAAATGAGCAAAGTTGAGCATATATACAATTCAAGTGAAGAAACAAAAACATAGAGGAATCAAGCATATTAAGACATAATCAAATCATTTTAATCCTTTATAACCTTATCTTGATCATTTCAGTGAATGAGGTGTAACACCCCACTACCATAGAGTATATACCCGAACATGCAGAGGACATTCAAGAGCATATCCTATTACAATGGCATGTTAGAGAAGTCTTATATACTTATTATGGCATCATACACTTTACAAACTTTGGAAGGCAACTTTTTCATTTCATTCACTAACGTAATATTCATTGCAACATTACACTTCATTAGAAAAACATTTACATCATCACAAGTATTTAAGAGTTTACTTCTTTTTTTACAAAAAGTTCTACATGACAAAAGAAACTACTTAAAAACAATCTACAACTCCTCAGATGTCAGCTGACTGACCTTTGAGTCATTTTTTAATCCAAAATATTCCTCTAGAGTATCTTAGGAACTAGGTCTCCCCTCTCGTACCTGAAAAGTCACGTTGTAATTTTGATAAGTTTTGCGAACTTAGTGAGTGAACCATCTGCAATGTGGTCACGCATTTAGAACATCAAATATTTCAAATATAAATCAAATGCACAATATTGCTCATCTCAAAAATTCATCATGGGTTACACACATTTCATATAGTCTTTTCAAATTCACTCATATTATCAAATATACATAATATGGCATATTTTAATATAATCATAATTTAGAAATGATTTCACAATTATATATGTACAAATGCATATGCATATAAGACTCCACTTTGTGGATATTTTGTTGCAACCGAGCATCTTTCACTATCACATATCTCTTGTAGATATCGAGATCGTTTTTCAGATACTGTCCCGTACTCATTGTGGATACCAGGATCATTAATCATATAGCTAACGGCTCTATATGCAGAATTATGAGTCTTAAGCTCTTTTAGATTGGCTACTCCAGTCATAACGCATTTATCTGATCATACATATTAATGTGATGCATCAAATCACAAAATATGCTATCAATAACATTTATTCATAATGCACAGTCATATTCAGATGTTCATTGGACCTAAGTCCAGCATTCAACAATATGTTGAGAATACAGATAACTTTCATATTCATATGCAATCAGAACACTTCCAATACATTCACAGATAACAAACTCCTCAGGCCATTAATGTCCGAAATTGTCACAAACAAATCATTAACAGTTTTATAATTGGAAGTTAAACATAAATAAATCAATCCTAGGGTGAACATCTAGATTACTCACAGTACGCTCCAGATTACGCTATTGCCTAGATGATCCAACAATGTCTACTTTCATTCGATCGACTTATACGTATAAAATCATTCAATACACACAAAATTCACATTACAAGGTCAATCAATCAAATACATATTCAGTCATACACATATATGTATGTGTCATGTTCAATGCATGCTCAACGACTTTCCCGAGTATGTTTTCTTAATAACAATTCATGATCATTCAAATATTGTCACTTGGATATGTCTTGTTTACACTTAGGTTTATACCTAAATTAACTTATTTAATCTAAATTCATCAACCGATCATCAAACTAGTTCATTTCAAGCCTAAATGCATCATAAGACAGTACCTTATCATTAGTTGTTTCATACATCACTTAAAAGACAACATTTCATATTCAAACCTTACCCGTGATTATAGTGGACCTTGCCACGATCGTGATAGAACCATATGCATCAGGCCACAATCGTGGGGACTCTGCCACGATTGTGACAGAACCTAAATAATTAGGCCACGATCGTGCCTTGCATGATTTCTTCCAATTCTACATGAACGTTTCACACTTAGGCACATCATTTACACTTCCAATTTTCCATATTCATGCTCATTCATGCATCCTCATTTAGGCCTAAACTATGCTCCAATTCTAGCTCACAATGTATTCATTTGATAGCTCACAAATCATGGTCTTTCATGCATCAAAAATCAAACTAGAAATTATCATGCATTATCATGCATATAGTCCTAATTGTTTCTCAATTCAAAAACACTATATTAACATCTTTATTCAGCATAAATCCACCTTCATTACACTTCAAGTTCAGACCTAATTCACCCATGAATCAACCTATATAATCCATGATTTTCCCACACCATGAACAAGCATAAAACTTCTAAGTTTATTCATCACAATTCCATCACATCTCATCACCAACATCATATACATTTCATTCCAATTCAAGCATCATTTTCATACCACTAAGCATGACATAAAGATTAGATTGCTACTTACTTGTTAAGCTTTCAATTCAACCATAACACTTCATATTCAACCAGCCCTCCAATCATACAAGATTCATCACAATTTAAGGTGAAAACAAGTTAATTTTAGACTGCAATATTAAGATCACTTTGAACTGATTTCTTGGCTATTTTATGAGCAATTAAAATGTGGATTTAATGTAGTAATTTGAGCTATGGTTTAAGCAAATTACAGAGAAGAGGTAGGAGAAATTTTTAGTGTTAAAAAGTGAGGAAGGCAGTAGAAACTTTGCTACCTTTGTTTAGATAAACAAAGTGCAAGATGTCACTAATTTTTCAAAGCCATATGTCTTAATGCATGGAATCCATTTACCTAACTCATAAGCTGCCACTAATCCACTCCATAAGTTGCCATTTATCATTAAATGATTAGTCCATACGTCACACATTAAGTGGTCTACTTTTTAATTAATTATTAGTCCATTTGTCACTTATTTAACTATGCCAAATTTCACTAAATTATAAGCTTAATAACCCCAATTTTTCATTTATCAATTTGTCCTACCACTTGACATTTTTCCTAATCCAAATGTACATTTTAATTCAAAAATCTCCCAATTAATCATAATTAATTCCAAATTACCAATTATAATATAATCATACCAAAATTCAAGACAAAAATTCACAATTCATATCATAGTCATTTTAAAATATTTGTAATTTGTACAAATATCAATATTCGTATGTGTATGCCATGCAAATGAAATGCTCTCAATGCTATTTTTCACTTTCAATGTCGTAGGGTTCTAACTCTAGACATGTTCTGAAAATCGGGTATTAAATAAAGGTTTCTATCATTACATAAGCATTTATATATAAGATACATAAATTCTTTCATAATGAAGAGGAAATTTGTTTTAATCTTTACAATAATTTTTTGGAAACTTTTAAAATGATTTTAGATCAAGTTGTAGTTAATGGAAAATGGTTTAATCTTTGAAAGAACTTAAAAATCATTGAAAATATGTTTTATACATATTGATTAACCAATGTGTTGTTTCTAGAAACACTAATTGACCAATGTAAGATATGGTCAATCAATACATTAGAAGACATGAAAAATTATATATATTATGAGTTTATATGTCGTATTGGTTACAATGGTCAAATTTTTGGTTATTTTTTAGTAAGAATAGATCACATTTCAGTTTTAAGAAATTGGTTAGGCATATTAAGGAGTTTCTAAAAGCCTTAAGAAGCTAGAGAATGCATGTGTGTATTACATAGCATATATTGAGCCATTGTTCATTAATATTAGTAAAAGGAGTTTGTTAGTTTTATATTTGTTGTTAATAGGGAAATTCAACGAGGTACACTTTGTAAGAGTTACTCTTTTACTTAAACAAGATTTGTAAAGGGTTATTCTTTACCTATAACAAAGTAAGATGGTTAAAAGTGTTCTTGTTAACCCGTGACAAAGAAGATGTTGTATGTAGAGTTATTCTTATCCATTGAAGGAAGAAAATAGTAAATTCCTAAATGAAACTTGGAGAGTGGATGTTGTTTTCTTTTTTTGTACTCTTTTTTATTTATTATTATGATTGCTTTATGACTATCACATAAGAATTTTCAATAACCATCTATTAGAATAAGTAATTCATTAATTAGTTTAAAAATAAGTAAAAGTGAATAAACAATTCACCCCCTCTCGTGTACTGAGAGGGGACCAATAACTTTCATAGTCCTTCCACTTTGCTATGAACACACCATTTACACCTAATTGTTGTATGATCTTTGGGTAAATAAACAACTTCTCATATTCCACTTCTCTTTAGAGCATTCATCTCTTCAATTAATAATAAGTTTCAATTAGAATTATTGAATGCTTCTTATATGTTTCTTGGCATAAATAGATTATATTTATTATGTCATTATGTTTTTTTAAAGTTTACTATATGAAAGATAGTGGTATATAAGATAAGAAGTACAAGAGTGTTTTGGGACATAAGATAAAAAGTACAAGAGTGTTTTCCTTTTTTGATTATTATGGGAATACCAAATTTAGTTTGTTTAATATTAGGTATGGAAGTAGATATAAGATCACTATTTATTTTATTAAGATTAAAAGGAGTATAGAAAAAAATATCAATAATATTTGGAATAGTTTTAAAATAGATCCTTAAGGGCAATCATTTGAGCTTATGACAAACGAATAATAACCTTCTTGCCCCTTAGACGATCCTCATTGAATATGTGAGAAGATCTCGATTATATTTTATAAGGAACTATTGGTAGTACTTCTCCCCCATTAAGGATTTAGTAGTGTTTGACAAAATAGACTCAAGTTCATTTGTCTCCTAACTGTTGGTTATTTTTTTCGTTATCCAAAGTAAATGAGTGAATAGTTTTAAGTAACATAATAGTATTAATATCCCAAAATTTTCCTTCTCCTACTTTCTCCTCTTAAAAAGAATTTTGGTGAAAGAAAGTTTGATGTTTTAGGAATGTGAGATCCATAAAGACTATTAGTTTTTGTTGGTATTTAGATTAAAATGCTTGTATCCCTTTCTATTTGGTGCATAACTAATAAAAACATTCTCTTCAACCCCTGCGTCAAGTTTTGAAATTATTTTACTAGTTTTATGGATATAAATTTTGCATTCAAATAGGTTTATAGGGAGATTTGATGAATAGATGATGCAGAAAAGTATTTTCTAAATAGTTAAAAGGGCAATATAGTTAAGGACACGAGTAGGAATTCAATTAATGGGATAGCAGTTAGTTAAAACAAACTCACCCTAGTGATATTATAAAACATTTATTGAAAGTATAATGGCTCAGGAGACTTCATATAGATATTCTTTGTACGTTCTATGATACCATTTTTTTTTAGTTGTATCAATGCAAGTAGTTTGAAAATAAATCCCTTTATGTTAAAAGGTTTTTATAATTCCTTTGAAATATTTACTTCCATTATCTATATGGAGGATTCAATTTTTACTTGAAAAATATTTTATCATTGAGTAAAAGGTTTTAATTTTAACCTAAATTTTTCAGAAATTAAACCCAATATAAGTAGGTATGAACATTAATAAAGATAACAAACTATTTTCTTTGATGAGGAATTGATATAAATTATATATTAACTAAAATGATTTTAAGGGTTAATAAGTTTTTTGACAATAAATAGTTTTATAAACTTTTGATAACATGTAGTCCTCACAATAAATTTGGAATAAACTAAACTTTTAAATTAAAGAGGAAATTTTTTTAAGATAAGGAAAACTAGGATGCCTTAGTCTATAATGCCAAAGAATAACTTGACCATTAACTAGAGTTGAGTTGATACCACCAAAGCCTCGAGCAACTTTACTATTGGATTCTTCATCTTCAAAAAAAGTAAAGGCCTTATATCAATTTAGCACTTCAAGTCATCCTCTATTAGCTCAATTCATGCAAAACATAGTGGGATTTAAAAAGTATAAAATGATAATTATAGTCCTTAGATAATTTACTAACTAATAGCATATTAAGTAAGTTTAGGAATTTATAAGACAATTGTTAAATAAATAGTTATCAAGAGATATGTCAAACCTTTTCTTGGCTACATGGGAATAAGAAACATTTGCTATATGAATATTATTAAAACAAATGAAATAAGTATGGAATAAATTAAAAGAGCTTGAATATGATCGGAGGTTTCCAAATCTATGATCGAAAGAGTAGAATAGTTAGGCAAATGACAAGATAGTTCATTTGAAATACTATATGCTTAAGCAATGGAAGTATTAAGAGTTCTCAATAGACCTGAGTTAGATTTTAGCATCTTTAGGAGTTAATCAATACGCTCCTTGCTAAAGAGAATTGAACCTTCCTTATAGGATGATTGAATTGCTCTTTATGAGAGTTATTCTAATTTGCTGGCTTTTGTGAATATTAAAGCAAATCTAATATGTATGATGAGGTTTAATATAATAATAACACTGAACACAAGGTTTGTCATTAGATTCTTAATAGTGTTTCGACCATCAATTACCACAACAGGTGGGGTTGAGCTTTTGATAGAATTATTGAGGCTCCTTTTGTCGAGTATAACAAGATGATGACTCTCCTCAATGTGAACCTAAGATAAGACTTCTTGAAGAGATGGAAAGGGCTATCTAACAATATTCCTACCTCTAACTTCATCAGACACCAGGTTTAGATTATAAAAGTTTTAAACATGTAGTTATCCTCCATTGTTTTATGATAATGGCAACAACCTTCCAAGGATTTTCACTTATTATCATTGAAAAGATCTAAATCTTGTTAAATACATTTCAAAGAATTAAAATAATTAGTGATGATATCTTCTCCTTGTCAAGCTTTAAGGTTAACTCAAATACCTGAGATTTATTTCCTACGTTCAAGTATATTTGGTTAACATTATCCGAAAGACCCTTTGATGTATGATAGCACAAGTAATTGAAGCTTATGTCCTCCATCGAGTTCACTAACCATTTCATCACCATTGAATTCTCCACATCCTATAGTGGATAAGTTGCACCACTTTTTTCATACTCATTTTTATCTCTAGCTAATTAGCCAAAATTTCTTCTACTATAAATATATATAAGCACAGATTGAGACCAACGCATACAATTCTCTCAGTTAAGTTTGATAGTAATAATTTGAATAGAGTGGGAATCTTAGGTAGGAGTTAAAGTAGTAGCAACAGATGTAGGCAGGCCTATAATGTAAAGCCCACAAAAGGAAGAAGAAAGAACCTAGCCTACAAACAAATTAAAACATATGAGTATATATATAAGAAGAGAGCATATGGGCATTTAGACACCTAACGAAAAAGTTGTCTTCTTCATCTTGCTCTCCATTTGTTTTCTAGCTGGTAAGTGGTTAAATACACCATCTTTGTCCTGCATATGAAGCTTTTCTCATGCATTCCCTCATTTTGTTTGTTTTGCAACAAATTAAGAGAAAATTGTAGAGGTTAACAACCCTAAAATCCCTTAGAAAGGTTTAGAACTTCATATAAGTAAATTTTTCCCAGCAATATTTCTATGCCTTTCGTTTATGAGTTTTAGTTATCCTATACTAGTTTATAATTGGAAAGTATATTGTGATTGTTTAGGAAAATAATTTAAAGTCATAGGAAAAATTAAAATTGTAGAAAAGGTGGCTGGAAAATTATAAAAAGAGGAGGAAGGAGAAGAGGAAAGGGTGAAAGAAGAAGGCAATTTAGGAAATTTTAAGTTGATTTAAGGGGAAAAATAGGAAATGTAAAAATTTAATGGTAAAATTGGAATTTAATTCCTGAAAAGGTATTTTGTAATAACAAAAATAAATGAGGGTAAAATAGGACTTTTAATAGTTAAGGGTATTTTAGAAATTATGGTAGTTAGGTTATAGAAGGATATTTTAATAATTAAGAATAAAGTGGAAAAGAAAATAATGTTGGATTATTAAGTGTAATTGAGTTGAAAAGTTTATTTTAATAAGTTTAATATAATTTTGTAATGCCTCGGTCTGAAAGGTGGATTAAAGAGTAGGTGGGACTTATCTACTAGTTAAGTATGAAAATTAGGTGAGGATAACTTTAGACTGTACTCTTAGAATAGTATTTTGTTATTTAGAAAAAAAATGAAAAGTTTGGCCACTAATTATTATATAGTGAATCATATTTTGAATTAGTCATTAATTAAATTAATTATTGATAATTACATATGTGGATTTCTAAAATATATGAATTGGGTTTATTTATTTTATAGATAATTAGTAAAGTACAAAAATGTTCCGTATTTATATTTTTTGACTTATTATGAGGTGTATCGCTTGATAATTCGATGTAAAATTTAATAGTTAAAAATATTTAGTTATACATAAGTATCATTAAGAATATTAAGGTAAAGAAATCACATTCATGAAATTAAATAGAGATTGGCTTATAATATGTTGAGAATAAATGATGTAAATTGTGAATCTATGGCTTGCCTATGATAGCATATATTCGATGGTCATAAATTAATGGGTTATTTAAATATGAGTGAGTGATGGCTAGTTACCTATTTGTGGAGTAGGTATCGAGGCATCCTAAGTCTTGAAAATGTTCTATGCTGATGGCTAGGTACTAAAGTGGTACCAAAATATCCTAGGTCTTAGAGATATCCTGTGTCAATGGCTAGGTACTAGAGTAGTACCGAAGTACCAAATTAGATTGAGAAATAGAGGTACCATGTATTGATATTTATACATCTAATTTTGTTTCCACTTAGTAAGTGATTATGATGAGTAAAGATGAGCTGGTAGACCATTTAATGTAAGTCCACTGGGTTAAGCAGGGTCTAGATAATTCAGTTAATAATGAGATAAAACATAAATGGAAGTAATAAAATAATATTGGTATTAATTATTGCTAATGATACATTTTTTTACGTTTGTTAATTTTTCAAATAGGTTGAGTAATGTTATGTATTTTAGTATTATATGTATGCTGAATAGGTAAGTCACCCCTTGTCGCTATTTTTTTTTAGAATATAGATAGATTGTCAATAACCCCATTGCATAAGATTGACAAAATGAAGTATAGGTGGAGCCAACGTATTAAATTGAATAAAGTTGTTTTATTGTATATACTTTTGAATGTAGCAGTTTGAATAGTTGTGTTTGTGTAGAATATTATGTGATTAACGAACATTTTTTTGAAACCAATGAGGATTTTGGTAATTAATGTTATAATTGGGGAACAAATTAGATAATTGTGTTTTAAGAATTATTAGAGCATCACATACAATTGTGTTTATAAGTTGTTCATGATTGCTAATTATTTCATAAAAGTGAGATATGATGATAGAGAGAAACAATAGGTAGAGA
This sequence comes from Erythroxylum alaternifolium, assembly GCA_027478495.1. Lineage (NCBI taxonomy): Eukaryota > Viridiplantae > Streptophyta > Magnoliopsida > Malpighiales > Erythroxylaceae > Erythroxylum > Erythroxylum alaternifolium. The sequence goes on from JANIIA010000190.1 coordinate 18,953,290, forward strand.
AAGATGGACTAATTCAAGTGGGAGGATATTCTCTAAGTTATTAAACATGCTCATTAGCGACTAAGGTTACCAAGAATGAATTCCTATTAACATCAATTGTCATAATTATGTATTGTATATATATTTGTAAGAGTACAATATGTACATATGTAAAGTTATACAACCACTTAAATAAGGAAAAAATCTTATAAAATAAAGGTTAATTGACAACTATATATGAACTATTCTAGGAAACTAAATTACAAGCAAATTTTATTAATTTTAGCCTAATTGATTATGATAAATCACATATCACATATTTTAATCTAATAATCACATGAATCTTGTGATAAATAAATAACAAAATATTCAATAATTATGTTCAGATTTTCATAAATATTGATGATATTAATAATGTAATATATGGTTTAAGCAACAAAATTTAAAAAATAACATGTTATATTTCTAGTGTATCCCTACTACTTAAGACTTCTAACTCATTTCACTTATTGAAACAACTTGCAATTTAAATTAATAATTATATTTGATCCCAATAATAAGCACAAAAAATACAACAAAAAACAATTCAATAATAACAATATATAGTCCCAATTCGCCCAATAGAAAAAAAGTAAGAATTGTCTTCAACAATGACAAAACAATAACATATCATTGACATTTTTATTTTTTTGACTTAAATTTAAGGAAAAAATCCTAGAAAAATGTCTTAGTCAAATTTTGTGCAAGGGTAATTTTGTTACCATATTTTCACTAATCAAAGAACTCAAATAATGACATTTTATTGTATTTTAGATGCTTTACAATTTTAGTAACACAAAATTTGATTGGGATAATAAAAAGTCAATATCCCAATCAAATTATACATCTGTGGGATTTATTTATCACAAAAATAAAGAATCAGTCTCATAATCACAAGAATTTATACATGTGTTTACATGCAAAGATTTATGCCATTATCACTAGAGTTTAAACTCTATATATTTTGACTTAAGACTCTATCTTAAAAAAAAGATGAAATAGAGCATATGCCTATAAACTAAGACTAAGAGAAGTTAATTAATAAGAGTGAATAAAAATGTCATCAGAACTTCCATACTAGAAATATTCACCATGTTCACTTTATAAAAGGAATTGTTGTAAGTAGAATCTAAAAAAATTATTGTTAATTCTCAAAAATAGTAGTGAGTTTAAGGGTTTTTGGAATTAGGAAGGATTATTAACTAAATAATTCTTGAAATACATTACTAATCATGTAGTCGATTCTTACAAAACAAAATGCTTTCATTACTTACCTGATACACCAAAATAATAAATCACTTTAACTGAAATTAGTGAACTTAGAGTTTTAGGGACTTCAAAGCCATCATCATGTACAGGTTGAGTGAGAAAAATGTTGCATAGGAGAGGAGAGAACACAAGACTACATTGTAGTTATAGACATATAGGTTTAACAATGAAAAGGTTGTAGGTTTGTAGATTTTGAATTTAGAAGTTAGGAATTTGAGATTCTTTAATTTTAAGAGATTATGTTTGTGTTTCAATAATTATACAACAATGAAAAAAAAAGATAATATTGGGGACTATTTTGTGTTTTCACTAAAAATAGTAGTTTAATGTTTTAAATTTAAAATTAATGCTCATATGTCGTCATAGAGTCATCTATAGAAAAGGAAATGAATAAAACATATCGTCAACTTGGTCTAGTCCAAATTTGAAATGTCCAAAATGACATTTTAAAGAAACTTCTCATAATAACATCATTTTGAATTTGTTTCTTAAACTTTAAGATCAAAAAAATATAAAAAAATTTCAAAACAATGTCATTATACAATGAGACACAATTTGAACTTGGCTCAAGGCCTAAGTTAAATAAATCCAGGTCAAGCTTCAAACCTCTTACATCCTTAATCGTCAGGGTACTCAGATGTTTTTTTAAAAATTGAAGGACCAATTTGGTAATAAATAAAATTCAGCGTGTTAAATATTCAAAGGTCATAATTTAGTAAGATTTTATTTTTCTTAATTTAAATTCATAAATGCTTGTGAAATTATATTTAGTTCAAAAAGAAAATTTCTTTATGAAGAAAATAAATCAAAGAGAAACTAAAAGTGTTTCTATTAGTGAATTAACATGTCCTGTACAGAGAAATCCTATGGTTTATATACACAAAGCCTAGGACGATTTAGAAAACTATTTCAACTATCAAATCTCTCAATTACAAGAAGAAATCTGGGAGAAATTATTACAACTATTAATTCCTAAATGTATATAAGGAATACAATCAATTCTAATAACTATGGTAATAACTCTAATCAATACTCCCCCTCAAGTTGGTGCATAGATATCACACATGCCCAACTTACACACAAGATTATGAGATTGCTTGTTATAGAGTCCTTTGGTGAAGACATCTACTAGTTGGTCATTAAACCCCACATGGGATTAGTATAAAGAGTCATTCACAAGTTTCTCCTTTACGAAATATCAGTCAATTTCTATGTACTTTATTTTATCATGCTGAAGAGGATTGTGAACTAGGCTAATGGCAACTTTGTTATCATAGTAGAGGGATAAACTTCCTCCATTTCTTAGTCGTAATTCATTCATCAGTTTTCTTACCCACAAGAGTTCACATACACCTTAAGCTATAACTCTATATTTAGCTTCTACACTGGATCTAATAACTACATTATCTTTTTTACTTCTCCAACTGACTAGATTTTATATTATGAGCATACAATAACCAGTGGTTGACCTCTTATCATTTGAAGATCCAGCCCAATTAGCATCTACAAATAATTCTATCTTAAGATGGCCATTGTTATTGAAAAAAAGGCCTTTTCCTAGTGCAGACTTTAGGTAGAGCAGGATGTGGAATATAGCATGTAAATATGGTTCTCATGGATCATATATGTATTGACTCCCCAGACTAACTGCATTTGATATGTTTGATCTGGTGTGAGAGAGATAGATGAGTGTCCCAACTAACCTCTAATATCTGTTTATATCTATTGATGTAAATGTTCCTCCTTACAATTTGTGGTTGCTCTCAATAGGAGATTCAGTTGGTTTACAACCATCATACCGATTTCTTCTAACAAGCCTCAGACATATTTTCTCTAAGAGATAAAGATTCCTCTTCTTAATTTAGCGACTTTAACTCATAAGAAGTATTGCAACTTCCCTAGATCCTTAATTTCAAATTCTTAAACAAGAAGTTTCTTCAGCCTAACCATCTCTTCTGTATCACTTCTAGTTGCCACAATGTCATCTATATAGACAATGAGAAGCTTGATCTTACCTTAGGAATGCTTAATAAATAGGGTATGAATGACATTACTCTGTTGATCACTAAAGAAAATCTAGCCTGACTGAACTTTTCAAACCATGCTCTGGATTATTACTTCAACCCATACAAGGCCTTTTTTAGCCTATAAACCTTCCTTTGTGTCTTCTCATCTACCCAGGATGAATCTCCATATACACCTCCTGCTCCATATTCCTATAAAGGAAAGCATTTTTAATATCAAACTGTTGTAGGTCCTAATCCATGTTAGTTGCACAAGAAAGTAGAATTTTGAGTATATTCATCTTAGCAACAGCAGCAAAGGTTTCTTAATAGTCCACTCCATATGTTTGAGTAAAGCCTCTAGCCACCAATCTCGCTTTGTGTCTCTCAATGAATTCATATGGTGTAACATCCCATTTTCATACTAAGGGTTAGAACCTTAGATTTCTGTAAATGAGAAATAGCAATGAGAGATTACAAAAAATGCATTTCATACTCATGTATAATATTAACATACACACATATGATTATTGTTATTTGCACACATTACAATGACTGTTCATGCACTCATTTGACATTTTTTGAGTATAAATGATTCTAATGTGATTATGATATGAATTATGATTGTTATGTCCTGAATTCTAGTTAATAAATGATAATTGGTGATATAGGAATTTATTTATTAAATTGAGAGATTTCTAGAATTAAGGGTAATTTTGGACTAGGAAAAATGCTAAGTAGCAAGACAATTTGATTGTGGTTGTAGAAATAAGTGACAATTGATGGTAGAAATATTGGATAAGTGATATTAAGACTTAATGACAAGTATCATAAAAAATTGGGAGACAATTGAATTAGAAATTAGAGACAAATAGATCAGTTATTAAAAGAAACCAAGTGAGAACCACAAGGTGGTGACATTTGGTAAGTGACAAGTGTCACTTGACATACCACACACCTCACTCTTAATATTTTTCAATTGAAAGGCCATCTTTTGTTTTTCATTTGGTTAATACAAGCTTACTTCTTCTCTTCTTCTTCGTTTTCTTCTTCTCTCTTCTTCTTCATTCCATGACACTCATAAATCTTCACCATCGTGAACCTAATGATCATCTTTCACTGATTTCTCCAAGACCCTTGTTTTCTTCATCATTTGTTACAAAGAAAACCTAATCTTTCCTTCTAAAATGATGATGATCATATGAGGCTTGGAAGCTAGGGCTATATGATGATTTGAGAAGAGTTGAGTTAAACAAGTGTAAAGCATTATTCTTCATGATTTGTTAAATAGAAACTTTTATGATGATAGTTAGAAGTTGGATGATCATAAAATGAGGATGTATATATATTGAAATGTGAGTGAAGAAATGAGCGCATAGATGTCTTGTTTTTGTATATATGATGATTAATAATTCTTGAGTTGATATAGAGATGTTTTTAAGATTTAATGATCATAAAAGTTGTGGTTAAAGAGTGATGATATGTCGATGAAGACATGAATAAATTTTAGTGTTCTATTTTCACATAATGATAAATAATAGATCATGTATTGTTTTATGAATGAGTAATAATGAAATTGGTGTTTGAATGAGAATTGATGAATGATGAATAAAAAGATGAGTATATGACCTAATTTTGTATATAGAAAGAGTGCAAAAAATTTGAAGAAGGAATAATATGTTTTAGGCATATGAAAGCCATAAGTTATAAGTTGTTATGTAGAGGAAATAGATTGTGAATTAAGGGTATAATGAAGGTGAAATTATGCTTAAGAAATATGTTGAGTGTTGTTCTTGAAAGGAGGAGAAGTAAGAATTATGTGTGATAGTAAATGATTGAGATCATATTCTGTTATTGTATGATTGATAAACACTAGTTTATGGATGATTTCATAGATGTTGTTGAGATGAAATGGAGGTAAAAATGAAGAGGAAATGACGAGGAACTAAGCTAGAATTGATACATTAAGCATAAGATGTTTTGTATGTAACTTGAAAGAGTTGGAAAAACTGGAAAATGGAAAGATTTTGGTTGGGATATTCGGATGAAAGCAACCCACGATTGTGGGAATACATTCACAATCATGAGAATGCCTAAAAGGGGCTGAAACTTTCTATTTTCATAACCCACGATCGTGAGAAATTATCCACGATCATGGGAATTGTTGTTATGTGAAATATACTTCTTCTATGTGTGGTTTGAAACACCAAATGGTTAGCTACTTTCTTATGTGCATTTAGGCTTGAATGAAGCTTGAAATGAGCTTAGTTTAATGATGGAATAAGTAATTAAATGAGTGATATGCTTAGGGTGATGATTGAGGTATAATTTAAAAATGGATTGTCTTACATCAAGTATTCAAATTTGGAAATTTGGAGATGTTATATAAAAGAAAGTGATCTTATGAATGCTAATATGATTCAAAGAAGATGAGAAATGTGTATTAAGTAATGGTGAATGAGAAATTAGATATTATATGATCTTATAATGCTATAATAAAGTTAGTGAATGATTAAATGATGAACATAGAATAAACTTGTACAAATGAGGTGTAAATCTAAGTTCAAATTTGACATATATGATTTATGAAGCATGAATGATCAAGAAATGACAATAAAGGTAACAAACCCGAAATAGTCAAATTAAGCATGCATTGTACATTGCACATATGCATATGTGTACAATTAAATGTTTATATGATTGTGCAATCAGTAATGTGTGTATAATGTGTGTATTGCATGAAGTTGATACACAGGATTAAACATCAACGTCCAGATGTTTCTGGATCATGGAAGCAAATGCTAATCTGAAGCATACTGTGAGTCGACTTAGATGGTCTTATTTTAATTGATTGTTCTGTTTAAATTTCTATACTGCATTATTACTGATGTGAATGTGATTTTGATAATTCCAAACATTAATAGTTCGAGGAGTTTGATGAATGTGAATGTATTAGAAGTGCTTCATTGAATGTTAATGAGCAAGAAATAAGTAATACTCAACATAATTGTTGAATGCTGGACTTAGGTCCAATGATATATGAAAGTGAATGTGTAAAGTGAACATAAGTAATTATTGATATATGAGATTTGATGCATTCCACTACATAAAATGCATAAACAGATAAAGACAGTTGTGACCGGAGTAGCCACCAGAAAAGAGCTTAAAATTTAGAATGTGATTAAGAGTCAAAGGCTCACTATGTATAATAAGCCCAATATCTCCAACGAATACAAGATAGTTATTAATGAGTCCGGTATCCACAATAGATACGAGACAGATATGGTCACTCGATCACAATAATGTAACAATTCAAAGTGAGTCTTATGAGCATTGCATATATATATTTGATATGTGTGTTTTAAATGATTGCAGTGAATTGTTTGAATTGATCTGAAGAGAAAAATGAATTAAGTGAGTATAAAGTGTATATGATTCAACATGATGATTATTATTATATGATTATGAGAATTGTTTATGAACTATTTCTGTTATGCGATATGAGTGAGCCATCAAGGATGGTCAGCTCACTGAATTCGCAAAACTCACCAAAATTGCATAGGTGTCTTTTAGGTTTGGGGGATACCCAGTTAGACCAATTGAAGTATAACCACTACATTCAGATAAGAGTTTGAGGTCATGATCAGTTAGCATCTACATATGTTGTCTGTTATTTTTGTACTAAAGACTATATTCCGCAAATACTGTACCAAGTGTATGTGAATAAATTCAGTTTGTAATAACAATTATGACTAAACATGCTTTGTATTTAAAATGGGCCCAGATGATTACTAGAATTTATGATGATGTATTTATTGTTTGCGACTTTTGTGATTGAAATTGTTATGAATAAAATGGGCCATAAATGATTATTGATTTTTTGAAATATGCATGTGATGTTAGAAAAATTTTTTTCAATGAGTATGTCTGATTGACTATTCTGGCATGTCCCCCTCGTAGAGTGTATTCTCGAATATCGATGGTATGTTCGGGAATATGCCCTATGAAAGTGGGGTGCTACATATGGCTTATACTTCATTGTGAATACCGATTTGCTGCTAATTGTCCTTTTTCCTTTTAAAGTAGTGACAAGTTCCCAAGTCTCTTTTTTTGTCAAGGCCATCATTTCCTCAACCATATCTTCTTTCCATTGGATATTTTCCATTCCTTCTCTCCAATCTTTTGGAATAAACATAGAGGAAACAGACAAGACAAAGTGATGTAGGACAAATAAAATTTTATTGACTAGCAGCTAAAACTTGCAAATTTAGAAGTATGGTTGATATCATGCTATAGGAATACGAAGTTTTAAGGTTGGATTTAGGCTAAGAATTAAAATTTTTCAAATTTTGTATGGGTGAAAATTTTAAGGTATGACTGTTGGAAATTTAGGTTTAGGATTTCAGGTTTAATATGACTAGAATATAGGTTTGAGAGGGTTGGAATTTAGGAGAGGGTTGCTAGAATTTAGTGAAGAACACAAAGAATGGATAGTAGGAAACTAGGAATCACTTCTAAGGTATAAAAATCACTCTTAGAAAAAAGCATCACACCTTTTAGTTAAAAACCCAAAGTTATAGAAAAATTCCAGATTGCTTGTTATTATTGTAGGGCTGAATATAGAGGTTTAGAACCCTTATTCTAGTAGGAAAAGGTTTCTAACAAATTTAAATCATATTCTAATAAACTATAAGTCCTAAACAACTAGGATAACATATGTAAAAGAGAATAACATATTTAACTTACTACTATTTCCTATCTAATAAGGAATCCTAACATAATTTAAATTTCAACCCTTATCTTTTGTTGTCAACTCAATTCTCAAGTGTCATCTCATCGAATTAAGACTTGTGGTTGACTAATTTTTCTTCTTTTATCGTTTTTATATACATTAAACTCTTTTGCATCAATTCTCCGTAGTTTGTCTGAAGTTGTCCTCGACATTATTTTCTAGGCTAGTTCTTTGAGCACCATATGATCGAGGGTCATTAATGTCCAATTTTTTCATATTTCTCAAAAGTATTATATCTTGCTCTTGGTCACTGAATATTCTTCTACATGCCATTCTTTTACGTGTTGTAATCGTGAACCAAAACTCTAATACCAAATTAATGTAAAAAAAATAGAAGAATTATTAACTAGTGGTTAAAACTCACAAATTTAGAAATATGGTTGATATTAGGCTAGTAGAATATCAAGTTTCAAAGTTGGATTTAGGCTAAGAATGTAGAATTTTGAGATTTTATATGGCTGGAAATTTTAAGGTTTGATTGTCGAAAATTTAGGTTTTGGATTTCAGGTTTAATATGACTAGAAGAGGGCTAGAATTTAGGTTAAGTTTGCTAGAATTTAGTGAAGAACACAAATAACAAATAGTAAGAAACTATGAATCACTCTTAGGGTCTAAGAATCACTCTTAGTAGAAAGCATCACACCTGGTTAAAAACTCAAAGTTGTAGAAAAAGTCCATATTGTTTGTTATTGAAAGGCTGAGTACACCTATATATATAGAGCTTTAGAACCCTTATTCTAGTAGGAAAGGGTTTCTAATAAATTTAAATCATATTCTAATAAAAAATTTATAAGTCCTGAATAACAAGGATAACATATGTAAAATAGAATAACATATTTAACTTACTAGTACTTCCTATCTAATAAGGAATCTTAACATAATCTAAATTTCAGTCCTTATCTTTTGTTGTCAACTCAATTTTAATCTTCATCACATCAAATTAAGACTCGTAGTTGACTAATTTTTCTTCTTTTTCTTCTTTTATATACTTTAAATTATTTTGCATCACAAAAGCTCTATAGGAGGAAGATAATGAGTCATAGGAAACAAAGTTAGAATTTGGGTGCTTAGTGCAAGTTCTGACACCTTTATGATGTGCAATAGGCTTATTTAAATTATCAAATAAATCATATTTTAACTCACCAATGTTCTTGAGGGAAGAGGATGGTATAAACTACATGATAGCTTTTTCTGTCTTATCTCGTCTTGAGTATGTCTTTAAATTTGGTCTATCTAAACGCCTACTTCGATCCTCTTAAACCAAACTAATTTTCTCCCCCTAAATTGTGCTCTCTCCCTATATCACATTACCTATAAATGTAGACTCAAGCAACACCTCTTCACTCTCATTCTCCCCCTAAAGATCAGTTTAATGTATTGTGAAATAGGGCGCACACTTCAAAAAAGTGATGTCCATACTTACAATGTATTTCTTACATGAGGGATGATAACATTTATATCCCTTTGTGTAGAAAAATATCCAACAAACACACATTTCAAAGCTCTAGGCTCCAACTTGCCCACATTCCGAACATGAACAAAGCAAATACACCCAAATAATCTTAGAGGTACAATATAAGAATTTTTACCTTGTAATCTTTTTGCAGGGCTTTTAAAATCCAAAATTCAAAGTGACATTCTATTGATAAAATAAGCAGTTGAAAGAACTGCATCATCCCAAATATCCCTTTGGAAAGTTCATGGAGAACATGAGTGATCAAGCTACCTCTAAAATATGTCTATCCTTCCTTTTCATAACTCTATTTTGTTCAGTAATATAGGCACAACTAGTTTGATGTATTATTCCATAGGAATCTAGATAGGCACGAAATTTTCCATCCATATACTCCATTCCATTACCAAATATTAGGATTTTAACTTTAGCATCATATAGGATACAAATCATTTTATGAAAAGATTGAAAGCATGAAAGAACTTCATTCTTGGCTTTCATCAATCTCAATCTTGTGAAACAATTAATAAAGGTCACAAATCATCTATGACTAGAAAGAGAGGGATTTTGAGTAGGACCCCAAATATCTGAGTGAATTGTCATAAAAGGAACATAACTCTTATTATAGATAAATGATAAGAACTTCTAGTATGTTTAGCAAGTTCACATGCTTCACAAAACAAAGAATTAAAAGAAATTCTTTTAAACAAGCTTGGATATAATTTTTCTAGAACAAATAACAAGGGATGTCCTAACTGCCTATGCCACTGTAGAATTTCCTCATTAGCACATCATTTCCAAAAGATGCTTATTGTGCAATTGTCATGTGATTTTCTTAGAAGACATATAAGTCATCCTACAATATACCAGTTTTAATCCTCTACCCTATGTGGAGGTCTTAAAGAACACAATAGTTAGGAAAAAATTCAACTTTGCAATTAAGATCTTTAGTGATAAAATTGACAGAGAGGAGTAACAAGAAAACAGGGTACGTGAAGAACTAAGGATAAGGTGATATTAGGATTACAATCAATAGAACTTGTGCCAAATACGGAGGTAAAATACCCATTTATTATTCTAACATTATTCCCCTTTTTCTCGTCAGAATATGTTAAAAATTCTATTTGAGAGCCTGTCATATGTCTATTAGCTTCAGAGTCTATAATCCAAAGATTATATTTAGAATTTGAGTACAAAATACTTGATTTTGCAATATTTGATGTACCAACTGTAAAAGGAGAGTCCAAGTTTAAGAGAAGATGTCTTAAGTTCTGAAGTTCCTCACTGGATAAAACTCCAGCTAATGATGTTTCAGATGCTTCATTCCCTTTAGTTATGTGGACTTGACCCCTTACCACTGAGTTGCTTTGTTTTCCACGACTATGATTTGACCTCTCATGTAGTTTTTAGCAGGTTTATTTAGTGTGCCCACAGTGCAAGTGATCCTTATTAGATGAGGTATTTGCAGGTTTTAGCTTCTCAATAGAACTAGCCACTAACCTTGCTTTCTCAACAATGGTTTTATGTAACATAACATTTCTTCTACTCTCTTCTTGTTGAACGAGAAAATGTGCAAGCTATACTGAAGGGAAAGAATCTTTCCCAAGTATAGTACCTCGTATATGATCATATTCTATGTTAAGACCCACTAAAAAGTCAAACACTCATCCTCTATCATTTTCTAGGATTTGGTAGCATCTTTTGAGCATTCTAATTGAAATTCCTGTAATAATCCAATTTTTACCACAAGCCATATATTTGCCAGAGTACTGTTCCGACCAGAAAAGAAAGGCTAAAAAAATGATATTAGAGAGGAAAGATTAGACCTTTAAATCAAACAAGACTCTAATACCATTAAGAAAATAAATAAGAGAGAAACTAAAAGTGATTCTATTAGTAAATTGAGATATCTTTTACAAAGAAATACTAGGGTTCATATACACAAGGCCTAGGACTATTTAGGAAACTATTCCAACTATCGAATCTCTCAATTACAGGAAGATAGGTATCAAACTCCTAAATGTATACAAAGAAATGCAATCAATTCTAATAATTATGGTAATAACTCTGGTCAACACTTTAGGTCAAATATCCTTTGGCAGCTCATATCTTCCAAGAAATCAATAGGTAACATAATTGTCTTCTTTATATAAAATTTGAGTAGATTACAAGCAAATAATATAAACTACTTCCCTTGTTAACTACCCTATCAAAGCTTGAAAAGTCCTCCAACTTCCCGTGAGCATCATTACCCTAACAAACTTTATTGAAAGATGCTGTACAATTAGGGCCAAAAACAGCAAATCCAAGTTAAATTATAATACAGATAAAGGGAAGTTAGATCAAAAGGCCCAAATCAAACCCCAAACAGAAGCGCCATCAGGTTTCTTTTAACACTGTCCAAAACAAAGAACTTTAACAGAAGTTGCAACTCAAAATTGGGGAGCTTGAAGATAAAGGTTCCTGCATTAGAGAAGAAATAAGTTGCAAAATTATGCAAGACGTTCCGGAAATACTGCACTGAACACACTGATAGACCATTCCAAAGAGAAATTTGAAAATGGTCGAAGAAGTCATGAATTAGTGATCCAGGTACGAGTAAAAAATTGTACCCCGTTTTGGATATTTTACTGGTGACCAGGTCTCCAAAACAAAAAATATAAATTATCATCTCTAACTAGCTTGCTTTTAACCAAAACATGAGAATGTGGATTTGGTCCAACTGCAATTGTTAGGCAATGATTTCAAAAGGTCCCAAATATATATACCGTGTATTATATCATACCTCAATCACTTTTTCTTCGCATGCACTTCAATGATATCATCATCTTCCATCCCAAGGCCATTGGGGGTTGCTGCCGAATGGATTATATCCCCGTCAAACGAAAAGCCTAAGCTTTGAATGTCAAGTTTAACTTTATCCGCATACATTTTGAAAATACGATCAAACTTCTCATCCTAATAAGAAGCAAATAGCTTAGCAGAGCAATTGAAAATACACTTGCCAATAGAAAAATATGGAGACACGAAAGAACTACATAGCATGTGAACATCAACAAGATAACAAGGAGACCGCTATTATGCATACCCATCAAGTTTTCATTGGTGACTGCTGCAAATTGACTAATAATCACAGTTAAAAAAGTCTCGCTCAATGATATAAAATCCATCTCTTATCCTTGCGAACATTTCATGCTAGAAATGACAAAACAAGAGCAGATTATGGTCATTCCTTTCAGTTACTACATTAATTAAACATGGGAAAATTAAAGTAACATGTGAAAGCATTATAGCTGCCTAATACAAATTCTAAAAATCACTCGTTTACAGACTTCCACAAAAACCAAATGTAATATCAAATGCAGAAAAGTTTACTTCTTAGATGTGAACATAAAATAAGTATCATTGACTTTGTTCACAGTAGATACCACCAATTTTTCAATCATGATATTCTCCAAAGTTCCTCGTTCCTTAAGCACCATAATCTACTATTTCAATGAAGTGACACTTCAGTGTAAGTACAGATTCTGTGAACAAGTGTACCATGGAATAAAGAATAATTTTCCACAAGCAGTGAACTGCTAGTGTAAGTACAGATTCTGTGAACAAGTGTACCATGGAATAAAGAATAATTTTCCACAAGCAGTGAACTGCTCAAAATACAAATAATAGTATATCTGGACTTAGAACAGGTCCAGTCTAAAATATGCCTTGGTGCAAATAAATCAAGTTTTATCTATACCTTGTACACACGAAATTGTCTCAGCTCATCCTTATCTTGAAACGAAATAACTATTTTTGTTCTTTCTAAAGGAGCCTTCAATTTTTGCTCAGCAGCATTATCCAAAGATGACTGAATTGAACTACTGAGGTCTCTTCTAACAGACAACTCCACAGCTCGCAATACATCTTCAGCTGATCTTGCAAGACTCTGTTGTAACTCCAGCTTCTTTAGCCTAAATAAATGTTTCAAGAAAAAAAAAATGTCAGCGACTCAGGAACACAAGGAGAGAACTAAAAGGAAAATGAGCACATGAACATAGAAAATGATGAAGCCATCAGTAACTAACAAAAAATCAGCTTTGATTGATCTATATTTTGTTTCACTTCATCAATTATAAAAGCAAACATCACATAATTTACATCACAATAGACTACAACACCACAACCTTCGAACCAAAAAAACCCGATAAGCAAAATATGTCCATGAGCGTTAAGTTGTCACCAAGGAAAGATTCAATACCTACAGGTAATAGCATGGTAGGTTGAACCATTCAGACTTCCAGAACTAATATGAGGCAACAATTACTTGTCAGAACAAGAACAAGAAAGCATTTGAAGAAGACCTTCAGTCCAAAGGACAATTTCACATACATTGGATCAATCTTTAAATGAGTAATAAACATGAACATCAACCTTTCTGGACATAAAGATTATCCCCTTTTATCCCTCATGCTTCCAATTTTTCTAGAATTCTCACAATCCCAACATCAATATCAGTTGCCCGTGAATTTCATTCCCCTCCTAGCCTACAATATTTTGTTGAATACTTACAAAGTCAAATATACATTTTTTGAAAGCATAGCACAATATATAATGCATCTTCCACAGAAGTCCATTGTTTGGAAAATTGTAGGGGATGGGCTTGTCGTATGGTGTACAAAGTAAATACAAGGACCATTAACTTAAAACAAAATTGTCGCTGAATGATATGAAAGTATGACCACTGTATAGTAAATTGCAAAGAAACACCTAAGTTTGAAGCATCGGCAGAGCTACACCATCCTTTTTAACCAAAAGAAGGGCTACTCAAATATAAGCAAGCATTATCTACAAGATTGTGCTGGAAACTCTTTGATATAAAGCCACAGAAAGACACTCCTATTTTCCCAAGTATTCATTTTGAGTTATAAAATAAAATTATTTTCCTTAAAAATATTGATACAATAACAATTTCTAAAAGTTTGGATATGTATTGCATTGCAAAATCAGATATACGTGCACATAATCCATGTCTAATAATTAGAATTACTGCTTAGAGTAATTTGTTTTTAATTTCATTGTATTGAAAATGCTTTTGCTGTTTCACATCACTATAAGTTTCATAAGAAAAACCTGGATTACATAAAATTAAACCACAAAATTACATAACATGAACAAGTTCAACATGAGAAATTAAATTCTGGAAAAACACTATCTAGAACAATAAAGGTGAAAATCCAAAGCATAAGAAATAAGATAGGGCTGTATACCTCAATTCCTTTATCATTGAGTTCTCACCGAGAAAATCTTGGGAATGACCTGAGATCTTGGGAGGAGGAGGTAGCCAATCCTCCTCATCCTTGTTTTCAGAATTCTTGACTTCAGTTACCTCCACATCGTCATCTTCTACTTGAACCTAATCGACAGAATAAACGAAGATATAAGGGAGTGAATCAAGAGCAAAGGCAGCTGTACTTGACATTGAAATCGGTCACATAGACGCCAGAGGGTCAGTCAGAATAGTTTTAATCTTACAGCACGTTCAGATGTGTTCAAACGTTTAGTTGGTAATTCATCAGCACTGCCGTCGTCTGTCACATAAACCAAAAGAAACTTTTTTAAATTGCGATAAGCAGAAGAATAAAAACTTCCTCAAACGCACAACAGGAACTTGAAAAAAGAAAAAGAAACTTCACTCTGTTTTCTTCCCAAGAAAACGGGCATAAGAAAGAGAAGTTAAAGAACTAAACATCACCATCAACATATACGCAATGAATTGGCCGAACACGACGATAATCGAACAAGGGGTCGAGCTCTTCAGTCGAGTCGTCCTGCAAATCAATCCAACGCCAACAATTATACACAAGTACAGAAGGAATTCAAGGACCCAGAAACGAGAAAATACAAAATGCCCCGTCTTTGTATAAAGAGAAAGAGACGTGCCATGAATTCGTTAGTAAAATTTAGAACTTAGCGATTCTAAATTCTGAAAATCGAATGTAGGTGAGGACAAGAATTCAAATTATTCGTCGGAAATTTTCTGTTCTTTTGAGTGAATCAGCAGAAGACGAAGCGCTTCTTAGCTTCTATTTGGCGGGTTTGGTAATGGCACGATACAAATCCCTCCTGTTTTAGGTTTTGGATTGGACATTGGGCCTATTATGTCTACGACCTAATCATGATTGCTTTTGCAACAAATGTAGGAGTTAAACAAAAATAAAATAACCCTTCAAAAAAACAAAAATAAAATATTTAATTCTTCCCTTCGAAACTCAAAATTATAAACCATAAATAGATTTAGAAACTCAAAATTATAAAATCATAAATAGATTTAGTTACGTGAGGAATTAGGTGATAAGGTTAATTTCAAAGGTGGACGCATTTTTTTTTTTACGCTACTTGTTAACATAAGATTGTGCTCAATTTGCTTCTGATTATGCTGTATGAAAATTGTAGTTAATGCATTTGTAATATTCATATAATCAAAATGTGAATGATTACGAGAGAAAACGAAATGAAACATGATGAATTTAGGTGTAACCTTTCAATTATTAATTGTTAATAAGTCAACATCTTGACATTGTCTATAAATTTGAGTTAATATTCACTTAAAAGGACCGATGACAATCTTTTGACACACACAAATATACAAAAATAATTTTTTGCATAAAAGAAAAGTTTTTTTAAAGAAGTCCTTTAACTTATAGAAATACGAAATCAGTCCGAATAAGCGATAAGTTTCAATGTCGCATTTTATCTGTTTCTAATTTTCTTAAATCTATATTTAGTTGTCATATTAATGATGATTGAGAATATATGCACTCTTTTGATTTTGTAGATAATTGAAAATCAACTATTCACAAAATATATATGCATAACATTGACGTGCATGTATATTATTTTTTTTATAAAAACTTTATAATTTCAGTTATGACTGCTGCATCTGAGAATATTGTCATTGAACTTAATAAGAGTGAGAAATTAAATGGCGATAGTTATGAGATTTGGATCATGAAAATCCAATATATCTTAGATGAGCAAGAGGCTACAGATCCATTAAATATAAATATGGACATTCCAGAGGAAGGAAATACGGTCAAACACAAAAGGGATTGTGATGCTTATAAAATATGGAGGAAAAAGAACTCATTAGCTCACATTACGTTGCCAAGCAATATGAATAATGATATCATCTGTGAGTTTTGTAAGTATGAAATTGCTAAGGAAATATGGTCCATTTTAGCTGCACGTTTTGAAGGGACTTCAATGACCAAAGTAAGGTAACTCATTATAAGGTTTGCATATATAAGAAACAATCAGATTATATAATGTAAAAGCATTTGAGGCACATGTCAAACATGATAAGTGAGTTACGTGATGTTGGTCACAAACTATCAGATGAGCATCAAGTACAAATTGTGATCCATTAATTACCTTAGAGTTATGAGTATATGAAGATGCATCCAACTCACAATAAAAGCATCAAGACAATGAAAGATGCTACGAGTCATCTCATACTAAAAGAAGAACATCTTGAAGCCTCTAAGATGTCCTCTAAGGTATATATAGTTGGTTCTAGCTTGTATAGAGTTATGAATAAGAAGCGTAAACATTATAGGGATCTAAATGGAAAAAAGGTAAGCAAAATATCCACTATGCTTAGGACTCTAAGAAGGTAAGGTGGAATCAACATGGAAAAGGATAACATCCTTTTAAAAAAGCAAAACATAAATAAAGTAAAGTGTTGCTTGTAATTGTAATGAGCCCAAAAAGGTATAATCTTGTTGTACAAAAATTTATATGTAAATATCTATTGTTTTATTTTTTTAACAGAATCACATCCTTCGTGGATTGCAGATTTAGGAGCAACCAACCATATAGCAAAGGATAGAGATGCCTTAGTGGCATTATGTAAAATCTCATATGGAACATGATGGATTTATATAGGAGATAAGTCAAGGGTTATTGTACAAGGGATTGGAACCTATAAATTAAACATAAGTGGTGGTCGATTCTCACAACACCAAAATAAGAAGATTTTAGACGCTTATGTCTAGATGCATCTAATAATTGTCTTAAATAATATAAGAATCGGTAGAATTTTTAGACATTTATCTAAGACGACAAAATTTGTCAAAAAATATAATAAAAAAGTGTCTAAAACTTTTAAAATTTCCAATTAGCAAGATAAGAATTGACACTTTTTATAATTTGTATACATCCAAAATTAATGATTAATTATTGTCAAAAGCAAGTAATTATAAACAAATGTTTAGTTAATAAGAGTGACAAAAATTATAAAATGTTAACAACAAGTTATAAAACGTTTTACTCAAAAAGTCGTGAAAGTCTTTAAAAATTAAAAATGTTTAGTTAGTATACTGTGATAGTCTTTTACTTAAAAACTTAGTATGCTTTACTCAAAAAGTTATTATGTTGTGAAAATGTTTAGTTAGTCAACCAAATGCGTCACTGCTCTGCTCCATCTCTCCATCTAATACAAATACGTTTGGTCTCATATATTGTACAAATTATTATTATTATTATTA
>JANIIA010000190.1:18971455-18990100 GCA_027478495.1 Erythroxylum alaternifolium
AGATGAGATAATTGGTCTTTAAGGTCTTCATAAGAGTTGTAGATATTGAAGTCCTCTTTCTATCCATCTAAATAACACCTGAATCAGAATTCTGTACAGAAAGTTATACCGATTTTTCCAATTCGTCTCAGAATGATGTCAGAAATCGTCTCATGACGTCAGCATCGTCTCATTTTGGCCATAACTCCTTCGATTGACACCCAAATGACTTGATTCTTGAACCATTGGACTCTTAAGACATTGATCTACATCTCAACCGAAAATCCTAGCCATCTGAAATGAAATGAGAAAGATTTAGTGAAAAGAGTGGGACGTGTACAGTGTGGTGTTCAAGAATATGAACTGATGTTATTCCACTGAACATGTTTCAGTATGTTTATAATATCTGGAGCTATACAGATCCAAATGAGATGATTTCTGATTTGTAGTAAACGAGAGACATGTAGCTACAATTGGTAAGAAGAAATTGAAATTGAATTAAGTGTCTAAGCTATTCAACTTTCAGGTGGAAGTTATGTATAGTATGCTGTTATGGACAAAAGCAGTCCAAAAATGTTTGATTTATATCCTTCGCATCACTGAACCGAATTGAATGCTTTTGGTGTCAGTGGACACGTAATACAATAGAGAAGAGTTTTCTAGACTAAAGTATTATGTCAGAATATTCAAGGGTGTTTTTGGCAAGACACTTACGTGTAAAAGACATAAGGCATAAATGGAAGGGCAAATGGGGAAATTCTCACTCATTAAGGGCATATTTGGAAGAAGAAGTGTTGTCTTGCTTGTAAATAGAGTATAAACACGTGAATGGAAGGGAGGAGAAGGAGAGAACGAAAATTCTAGAGAAAATGTCATGAAAAGAGAGAGAAGTACACAGAGAAGAAGAGAAAGAGAGAGAAAGAAGAGAAAACAAGGTAGGGTTTCAACTTCCCTAGCCTGCAAGAGAGATTTTGGAGTAGATCAAGAAGGGAAATAAGTATAGGAAGAGAAGAGCTTCTCTTTTGAGCCAAGAAATGCTAATCTGGAGCATACTGTGAGTAGACCTAGATGGTCTTACCTTATTGTTGTTTCATTTATGTTATAACTTTAGTGACTATGAAATGAATGTGTTTAATGGTGTTTTCCGGACAAGAAGTCCGACGATTGTGATAATTGTGTTGAATGTTGAAGTGCTACGTGAATGTGAATGAGATGAACTAAGTGTGCCAAATGTGATTTTTAAATGTGTTCTGAAAGTGTATATGCATATAACTGAAAAGTGAATTCTCAACTCTAATGTTGAATGCCGGGCTAAGGTCCGATGATATGGGAAAGTGATTGAATGTGATATGTAAATGTGAGTGATGCATTCCATATCATGAATGCATGAAATATAATGGATGTTGTGACTAGAGTAGCCACCGATCAGAGCTTAAAGCTCAACGAGTGAAAAAGAGCCTTGAGCTCAAAAGTGATTCAGAGCCTCAGGCTCAACGTTTAATGAGCCCTATATGGGACAGATTCAATGAGCCCTTTAAGGGACAGTTCAGGCACTCGGTCACAACAAATTAATAACTGGAAAGTGAGTCTCATGTGCACTGCATATGCATAATATGAATGATCAAGTTGCATTGAATGTGAAAGGTGAAATGATGTAAATGTGGAATATGAATGTGAAATATGAACTGTGTAAATAATATGATATGTGATTGGATGAGTATGAACTGTGTGAATTCTGTGTTATGTGATTGGGTGAGCCATCGATGATGGTCACTCATTGAGTTCGCAAAACTCACCCAAAATTTGCAATTATTTTTCAGGACTCAGAAGAATACTCCGTTAGGCAGCGGGAGTATATCTATTGCATGTGAGTGAAAGAAGAGTCGGGATCAGTTCGCATCTGCATTGCATTTCTTTATTGTATACTGAATTGTACATTCCGAAAATTATTGTATCATTTGTAATTGAATATTCTGGTATGTGATAATTTTTGAAATTTGAAATGTTTTGTATTTGTAATGGGCCCAAATGGCTATTGAAAATTCTGTTGATTGTATTGTTATGTTTAAAAAGGTTTGCAAACAGAGTGGGCCCGATTTGGTTATCAATTTTCGCACTTTGTGTCATCATTTAAAAAAAAATTGTACTGAAATTTGAATGATCGAGTGCTATAACATGCCACTCTCGCGGTGCACGAATTCAAATATCACCATCGATGTCAAGTTCAGGTCTTGTAAGAGTGGAGTGTTACAATGTCCCTTCTAAATCCATCAAAATAATTTTAACGCCATTGTTTGAAAATGTCATCCCCTTAAAATTTTGTCCCTTTCTTAAAATTACCCTTTAAATAAGTTTTGTTCTATCACTCTAAGTTAGTACGAAATAATTAAATTTAAGCTCGTGAACTAAACAAATAGGTGTAATTAGAAGGAGGAAAGCATTAAATAAGGTTGTTAGCTATCGCCTTTAATGAAGCAATCAAGATAGTAGCAGATCAAATAACTAATTGGAGTATTCACACTGCTTTTAGATCAATTAAAGTCTAAGGATATCGAAAGAGTTGTACGTCTTAATGATTCTATTCCGTCGGAGCTTCAGTTATGATGAATTTATATTTTATAATAACGCCTCTATTCTTTATAAAATTTGCCTAGTAAAACTGCATATATTAATTACATTACTTTAGTTCCACTCACGCTTTCAACTTAGTTTTGACTATTGAATCCGCCGCTTATCAAGTGAACCAGCACCTCAAATAAAATGAAATGTTGGAAAATACAATTAAGAAATATAATCAATTAAAATTGCAATTGTTTAATTTGCTGTTTATTTTTCCATTTTGTATTCCAGATCAAAGAGTTAATACAAAATAACTAACGTTGTAGTCTACACAATTTGGGTTACTATAATCAAAAGGTGGTAGATGGGCATATATACTAAAGATTACTATAGATTAGTGAGTTTATTTTTTATTCTAGCTTCATATATATAAAGTTGATAAGAGCTTCTAAAATTAAATTGTCCTAGGGTATTGTTCTAAATGAAAAATTTACAAAATTAACGTTGTGGAAATACTTTTTCATTTATTTTTGTTTTAAGAGTTAATTTAACGTACTTTAGAACATAAGACTCCTTTTTTTATGAGAATTATAAGAGGGTCATAATTATATGCAACCGTATTTTTATAATTTTTACACAAAGATTATTTTTGATATTTAAACCTATACCTTATAATTACAACAGAGTAAAACCAAAAGTATATATAGAAAATTAAAAACATCTCGTCCTTTGACTCAACTATTCTCTCAAGTCAGCGGCAAATTCAGCATTTGACTCTCCTATTTCAGGCATACCGTTAAAAAATTAATTTCTTTCTCCTCAATCTCTAAATAGGAAGTTAATACAACACTTGTATTTAATGGAAAACTTTCCTCGTTTCCCTCATCTAGCATTATAATGTAATTGAAAATTTCAAGAAAGAAGTCATTAAGTTGTGAAAAAGTTGAATAATGATTTGTTATGAGTCAAAATGCTTCGATATATATGATAGCTCAATAACAAAATCGCAAACGTTACTAGTAACACATTTGGAAATTAGAGAACGAATCGAGTCCAGGGCAATACAAGGTCAACTAAATCCAGCACCAGCGGAAGGAAGGGTGGACGTGGCAAAACTGTAAATAAGCATACTCTTATATAAGGCAGCAAGGGTTTATCCAGGTTGTACAAGGTAACTGACGTATAACAGTCAAAGAGTCCAATGTTGTACAGGTTGACTTATTGTTCAAAGAGCAAAGGATTTGGACGGCTGACCAAGTGGGTCCATACAGAATGGGACCCACAAGAGTAAAATCTGATATTGTTTTACTTGTTTTGTCAGAAGTAGACTGATATTCAAAGGCATGGAAGTGGTAATGCCTAGTGCGTTAAATCTCTTTCTCGGTCTCTATATAAATCGCTGACTCTAATCTTCTCCGTACCATTAGGCTTATAGAATTTAATTTATCTCCTGTAACCAATTGGTCCAAATTAGTAATGTGGAGCTTTTGTTAACCTAGTTTCTACAATCTTTGTCATTCGTCTCTAGCCTCTACACTCTTTTGGGGTTCTTCAATCTTCCTTGTTCAAAATAGAAAATATTGGCAAACGAACTTGGAAGCAAAGAAGAACTGAGCATCGTTTTATTCTGTTGTTATTTCTCATTCGTCGGATCATTAAACGAACGTTTTTCTTTTTCTGCTCAAAAAATGACTGACGTGAGAGAGTTGCCATGTTCTTTCGTTCCTAGCTTTGCCCGAGGCCTGGAAATTCTGGTGGTGGATCATGATACAACATCTCTTATGTACCTAGCATCATTGCTTGAACAATACACCTTCAAGGGTAAAGCAATAGGCCTTTCAATGTTTGTTTTACTTAAAAGTAAATTAAATCTCTTTTTGAGAATTTTTCTACAAAGCATGGAGAACCTCTTTCGATTCTTCTGAAAACTATGTCACAGATTGTATGCTACTACATGGTAAGGAGTATCTACTTTAGCATATTTTATAAATATGACTTGATTATCTATTAAATCTTGTGGGAATGATAAATTTCAAGTATTATGATATTCAATATTGTGCTTTTTACCATCACATTTTTGTAGTAAAGGCTTGAACTTAAATTATTCAACTGTTTTCAATCAAAAGGACTGTAAAGCAGAAAATTTCAATAATATAGTCCAAGGATTTGATCATAAGATACAGTAATGAAATAAGAAAATGCTATTAGAAAGAGTTTGCTAAAATTTTACCATAAGACTTCAGGTTTATGCGTAAGAGATACAATCTAGCTATCTTTTCTTGTAGGGAATCAAGCATCATAAAGGTGATGAATTTAGAGTTGGAATAAGTTAATATTTGAGGTTTATCATTTTATCTGTTTAATTAATTAATATTTTTCAGATTTGTGGTTTTATGTCAATTTCTTGCTTAGATATTTATTCTTATAGAGTTATAATTTCTTACACAAAATTGACGCACATTGCAGAGGAGATTGACATGATTAAATCAATCTATGAATCTAATTTAGATGACGATTTTTAAAATTTATATTGTACAGTGGACCCAAAGAATTAAATTATGAGGTTATTATGAATCTTTATAAGTATATAGTTATTTTTTGAGTGTGAGAGCTTTGGATTTAAGTCTTCCGATTTAAATTACAAGTGACTAAACCGTATATTTGAAATAAATGTTTTAAATTGTAAGTTAAAATACTTTAAGCTCATAGTTTTTGATTATTTACGAAATTGAAAATTTTAAATACACCTAAGTTAGCATTACCCGCCTATTTAATACATGTATAATTTTTTAAATTGGGAATATCACAAATTTTGAACTTTTACTTCATTTGTACACTTCAATTCTTAGACAAGGAAGAAAGATACTCATATGTAATAGATATTGGTTCAATCTTTTCCTTATTATTTCCTAAAAAGCTATGATACATCTTCATTTATGAACTTAGCTTGTTCTTTGATAGTTTTATTTATTTATCTTATATGAAAGTTTATGCTTTTGTCTAAATGAATTTGCTGTTTGAGATTTTCCATATTCTGGAACTGTCAAATGATATTTGTATTGCTTTCGATTGTGTAGTTTCTTAAATTGATATTAATAGTAGTTTAGTATAACGTCTAAACCCTCAAACCATATTAAACCACTTATCCACCCAACTAGAAACAAGTTAGAATATGTGTGGGTTGGGTGGATCGGGAGACCTGTTCAGGTGAAAGTGAGTTTTATATTTTCCAACTTGCTAATATTGAATTGGGTTGGAATTAACGTTAAAAAAGCTATTACTCATCAACTCTAAGACCTCTATAGTACTATTTAGTTGTGCTAAACATTACAGGATTATTGTTGTTCTCATTTCAACTGTTCATGCCTATTATTTTGTCGATTCACTATTTTCTGGAATAGATGGATAGTAATGACGACATAGATTCACTATATATATATATTGATTGATATTTAATCTTTCATTATATTGACAAGTAAGATAATTAGCTACAAGCAAGACTAAAACTGTGAACTCTTCCTTTTAGCTTCATGAGTCAGTAATATTAATAATGGATGCATGAACTTTGACTTGGGACTTACAAATTTTCACTTTGGAAAATGTCATACAATCATTTTTTTCGTCTATAGTTTATGTATGGTAGAATAGTGAACTAAAATTTCTTCATTTGGTTTTCACTTTTAATACAACTACATATATAAAAGAAAGAAACGCTATTAACCAGAAAAAAGCACGCATAAAGGATGAGACTAAGAGATTTCTTACTCGTGATACGATTGAGACCAGTAAACCCTCATTTGGAAAGATGATGTACTTCATATACTTTGCTTTGTATATCTAATTTTCCATTGTGTTGTGTTAGTTTATATTGGCTTTATCGGACGAAACAGAAAGACCTTCTAATTAGTAATAGTGTGTACTCATAACAGTTATATTAGCTTTAAGGTGTGAAAATGAAAAGTAAAAATAGTTGCAATTACTAGCAAGAAGTATAAGCTGACATTGATGAGAGAAAATAGTGAAATAGTGGGTTGATATATAGTTTAAGAGAATTGGTATAACGAACTGTTGTGCCAAAACAGATGGCTGGTTATACAGTATTATTTTTGGCACAAATACGTAATATTTTAGAAATTAGATTATCTGATATGGGTGCCACTTGGATAAACATCGTTGCTACATAGATGGACAGTTAACTTGTTTGCCTCATGTACGTTTAAACTTATTCACTGATTGAGCAAAATATTACTTCAGGATCGATCATGAAATGCATGCAGGTGGTATGATAATTTAACTCTAAACGTACTTAATTGCTTGTTCTTAGTTCTTACTGTTTGAGAAAGACGTTTTGTGATGAATTTTATTTTTTCTTCTGTAGGGAAACTTATTTGTTGGAATAACCAAAATTCATTTATAGCCTAAAAGTCCAAAGGACCTCATACTACTCAAAAAAACAATACTTTTCTCTTTCACTTTTATGCATTGAACAAAGAATTTATTCTTTTCTCTTTTATTATTGTGTGGATTATCGAACTTATAAGATACTAGTTCAGAAATGGAACTAGAATTGAGTGGAAGCAGAACGCATATCATATGAAGACTAGTTTAGTTGGAGCAAAAATGAGAATATTAATATATATGCAAGTATTCTTGTTGAATTTTATGGTCGAAATAAAAACATGAACTTAGTATGGACAATCCACAAATTAGTTCAACCTTACACATGTAGAATTATACACAAATTATAGCATTGTTCCTAGACTAATATAGGATCCTTTCGTTGTACAAAATAAAATACATAGAAACCTCACCAACCTTTATCTATTTACTTACCGATTTTGATGAAAAACTAATTTTCGTCTTCTTTTGAATGAAGATATATAGCAGTAAGAGTACAAATATTCTATAAACGTTAATTTCTCTAGAAACGCCCTTTGACCATGATTTTTGACTTGACTACTATACAATTTAGCACACGGATCCCATTGGGAAAATAGATGGAAAAAAATAAAATAATTTCCCAAAAAATAAAATTTACGCTATTCTAGTTCTTCTTCAATTCTTTGTCTCATATTTGGTCTGATTAAAAGTCATCTATTTTCTTTCAGTTACCACCACTGAGCTAGCATCAGTTGCCTTATCAATGATTCAAGAACCAAAGGATAGATTCAAACTTGTAATGGCAAGTCTAAACATGCCAGAGATGGATAGCTTCAATTTTCTGCACGCGATGCGTGAGAAGGAGATCCCTGTTATTTGTGAGTTCCCATTATCTCTACATATTAACAAATTTCTTTTAACCTAACTAAGGTTTACATGTTTCTCTTTATGTTAGAGTTTAAAATTTGTTGGTGGAACGTTGACATTTCTTCCTCACGAAACAAACTTCCTGAAATTGGCTGCTCCTTGCAGTGATGTCGTCGAATAGGAGTATAACTGAGGCTAGGAAGGCCCTAGCAGCTGGCGCATGTTTCTATCTTGACAAGCCTATTTGCCTGGAAGATCTAAAGTACCTGTGGCAGCATGTATACAGGAAAAGAAGAAGAGGAGCTTTTCAAAGGGAGAATCTAATGTCAGAAAAGAACCAGATTGATGGCAAGAAAGCAGGACTATGGAAACACGGAAAATATACTAGGCCTGCCATTGCTAGTACTCATGAGCTCCATGGCGCTTGTAATCTACACAACAAAGGAAAGGGTAAAGAAATTGAAGGAGAAGTGGTGCATGCTAATCATGTAAATAGAAGAGGGAAGGAAACTGAAGCAGATATACATCCAGATGCTGAAACTTGCATAAAAGAATTAGAAAACGCCAGCATTGATCCATATTTGACCACCCTAGCGACTCCAAATCAAGTTGAGATAAAAAGGAAGAGGTCAAATGATGATGAGAAAGAGAATGAAATGATTGGAAAAGAAGTTGGTCTTCACTTTGAACAAGGTAATACATGTAAAGTCATCAATGAGGAGTCAGACGAGAGTAATGAAAAAGAAAGAAGAGCTAGCGCTGATGAAGAAAAGGAAAAGGAAATGTTACATTGTGAAGAGGAAGAGAAAATAGGAACAAGCAGCCATGAAGAAGAGACGGAAAAGAAAGGGAAAAAGTCGCGCATGATCTGGACTCCACAGCTTCACCGCAAGTTCACAGCTGCCATTAGTGCTTTAGGCAATAGCAGTAAGCCACTAAACCCTAGCTCCTTCCTCTCGTCAATACTTAATTCCGAATTATATCTTTAAAGCAATTTTATTTTTTAGATAGTTCTATATAATCAACATAACTAATTTCCTTTGGGTTAACATGTACAGGAGCCCGCCCAAAATCGATACTGAAGTTGATGGACGTGCCTAATTTGACACAACGGCAGGTAGCTAGCCATCTTCAGGTAATGATCCCTACTCTGCCTAAAGTCACTTGAAATGTTAAATATCAATTGTTATTTGTTATTTCGGTGCAACTATTTTGTTCTCAATTCTAATTCATGGTCTAAACATTATATGTTACGAGCTTTTCTAGCGTGTTTCACAAAAACTCGTTTCTTCTCTTTTTTCTCCTTTAGTAAATCTGTATAAAGGTCGTTCATATTAGAAAACAACAATATGAAAGATCAAAAGTGTCTAAATCATGCTGATCAGATGCACAGAATTATATATATTGGAATTGTCTGCATTTGTATTAATTCTACAATTTTAACATGTGATTGAGTAGAATTAAATCAACATTCCAAATGGTCTCATTTGTCGTGTCAATACTCCTCTTTGTATCTTACTATTCTTGACAGCGTAATCCTGGCCATGATTCTAATTAACAAGGCAAAACTATTACTGTTACAACAAAATTGGAAGTATGCTTGTTTCCTTTGGTATTTAATCTTTTTCCCATTCATGTTTTGTTGACCATTGAAGGAAATTTCTCCTTTCAGAAATACAAAGCTCAAGTGCAACGACTTCGCGAGTCTATTGCCCTGGATGCACCTCCAGCGAAAGACAACCAAAAAAACTATGGAATTTCGCCAATTCTTCACACTTCAGAACTTTTCGAGAAGAGGAATCTAAGAAGCCAAAATTTCAACTTTGGACTTGGAGGTTAATTATCATACTCTTCATTCCTCCCATTAACGTGCATATTTTGACATACAAAAAAAAGAAAAAGAAAATTTATATTGTCTACCAGATCTTAAATAATATGCTTGTTTTCTACATAACAAGCGTGAAATTTCAGTGACATTATAATTACGATTAACCTAATAGTAATTACAGTTAACGTGGACATACTAAAGATGAAAATGTTTATAATAACAATCGCAAACAATAACTAAAAACCAACACATTATAGGCGCATTTATAGAACCCGACTTCAATCTGTGACCATTTTCTAATACATTGGAAAGCTACACAGTTTAGAACCTTAAAGCATGCTATTCACAATATTGGAAAGCTACACAATTTACAAGGTGATGACGATGGTGCTGCATAACTCCACTCTTAAGATTTCTGAACTTTCTTCGGCATGCAGAATGAATGTGGAAGAGAGAGAGTCTTTAAAGTCTATATATTAGATGGATTAACCTATAATTAGCTATTGATTTTCCTCTAATTTCAGGAGATGCATTTCAGTTCTCACAGGGATCAGAGATCTTTCTAACTCAAAATCTGCCTGCAACCTATAGCTCACTAAGAGACAAACATGGTCCAGAGGCATCAACAGGAAAGTTACAAGACCTAAATTCTTCCTCAGTACAATTCACTTTAGACGACGTTATTAATGCAGTCAAAATTGCTAAAAGCTTTAACAATTCGAACCAAAGGCCAGATGATATGGCCAATTTGAGTCCTTATTCAAGAAATGCTCATAATTCGGACGAGGTTCTCTCAGGGTTCTTGAACCGGAAACAGAATATGGGTGCTTCGTCTATTCTGAATCCTCCTTCAAATGTTGCCTCTGCAGACAAGTTCTGCATTGACTTCTCAGATGATAATAACCTGTCTCTTGATTTTATGGAAAACTCAAACAATGAGCTCAATTCATCCAACTTTCTGTCAGGTATCAGTATGGGGATTGAAGAGCCAGATGCTATGGGAATCTTCAAACCTACTTCATCCAGAACATATGAATGCCCAGTACATTTCTCTGGTGTTGGATCAATTTTAGATTATACTTCAGGCATGGCTCGTGACAATATCACGCGTTCTACAAATTTCAATGACAGATGCCAAGAGATGAATGACCTGACAATTGCAAGTCCTGCAACAGGAAATATGAACACCTTAGACAACTATTTGATTAACTCTATAAACGAAAACCATGGCCTGGATAATATGGATTTCCTAATTTCTGCTTCAAGTAGTTTGCAGAATGCAAATGATTTCCGGACCGAGTTCACTGACGGAATGCAGGCGCCAGGAGTCAGAGCAGTTCCAAAGCCTACGGTGGGAAATGTCTTGAATGCAGATTTATTTTCGATAAACTTCAGTTACAGCAACCAAGAGTCAGATTATGCATCAGTTGTAAATCATAATTCAGGTGAAGTGCAGAATACAGGAAACTTGTCAGCATACACCAACGCTGAGAATCAAGAGATGTGTGCTATGGCTCTGTCAAATTCTACCACCGTCCATGCACCGAATGCATACAACGCTCGGATGGACTTCAGATACGGAAACCAAGAACTGATTGAGAATGCTATTATAAATCCTACCGCAATCAATATGATTCCAGTAGGCCAGGTTCGCGTAAACATCTCTGATGGAAATCAAGAGCCAAATTACCCTTTGGCCTCTCTGTTAAATCAAAATCATTCACATTCAGATAGTAATGGTCTATTGAATATTATAGAGGAAGAGCCTACTGATATCAGAGGATTGTCCCCTGAACCAAATCTAGGCAATGTCGAAAGCTACTGTGAGTGGCTCAGAAGCTTTCTACT
Source organism: Erythroxylum alaternifolium (assembly GCA_027478495.1). Lineage (NCBI taxonomy): Eukaryota > Viridiplantae > Streptophyta > Magnoliopsida > Malpighiales > Erythroxylaceae > Erythroxylum > Erythroxylum alaternifolium. The sequence goes on from JANIIA010000190.1 coordinate 18,982,917, forward strand.
GGATAGCAGTCCGCAACAATGATTTCATGGTATGTCTAAAATTAACATTGGGCCATCAACCCCAACTATGTGCTTCAATTAGTCCGGCCTATCAACCATGTGGTTTAGATTTTTTCAGTTCTTAAGTTCGAATCACAATTTGTGCCAAGCATGTCGATCATATAACGATGTTTCTTGTTTTCTTTTTCAGATAGAAGATGAAGCAAACGAGTAGAAGACAACTAAATAGCTCATATGAGAAGATGCTTGGGAACTTCCGAACATCTATTGCACACTAGGATTAATGATACTGCTGTTACAATTATAAAGACGAGAAATGCTACTTTTTTCTTACTATAGTGAGTGTGCCGACATCCGAAACTCTTACGGTGTATTTCTTGATGATGCTGAATTTGACTGATCAGAAAGATATATCAACTATCCAGAACGAAAGAAGGTAGTCATCCCGATGTAAGACAGTACAAAAGCATACCTTAATTATCATCCAAATCTTGGTTTTATGTTAGGATTGATATTTCAACTAGTATGTTGCAGTTTTCGGAACAGCTGTGACCGAACTGCAATTAATTTGTATGCTTGAACTAATTTACATACATAGATTGCAACGGTGTCACCCACGACCCGTTACTTTCCTTCAGCCTGAGTTGCAAAATTATTTATAGGGAGCTTAAGATTACTCTAGAACTACTAGTTAAATGCTCAACAATTTTCTACCCTACTATCTTATTAAATACTCTTTAGAAAAATTTAGTGCTCTAAGCATTATTTATTCACAAGACTATTCTAGAAATAAATTATAGTCATATATTGTAATTCTAGAATAAAAACATATTTTCAAGAGAACTCTAGAAACTCTAAATTTTAAATTATATTTTTAACATTTTCCCTTAATTTGAACTTTTCTTTTTCATCCCGTATCTTAATCTTAATCTTTGAAAGTCTTCGAACTTGAGTACCTTTGTGAAAATATCCGTAACTTGATTTTGTGTCTTTACGTACTTGAGTTCCTCTTACTTTCTCACTCTTTTTCTCACAACTTACCCACTCTACTTTTTTTACGCACACTCTAAATTTTTTCTAAATCAACCGAGCTCTTATACTACTTTGTTGTAAGGTGGAAGAGTGAATTAGAGAGGAGAATGTCACTCAAATTTTTGGATTGCATAAAAGGCTTGGTACAAGAGATATATTTATAGGGAGCTTATGATTATTCTAGAACTACTCCTTAAATGCCTAACAACTTTCTACCTTACTAACTTATTAAATGCTCTCTCGAAACATCTAGTGCTCTAGGAAATAAATCCTAGCTAATTCTAGAATAAAAAGATATTTTATAAGAGAACTCTAGAAACTCAAAAGTTCAAATTATAATTTTAACATGAACATGGCCTCATTCTCTATTTTAGGGGAGTAGGATACATAGAATGAATGACGTGTTAACGAACATGGTACCTCTAGTAGGTGGTTGGTGCACTACAGGGTGTGGGGGCTTGGGTTGTCACTTAAATACAATGACAAATTGTTGTAGCACGACACAGACTATATGATGGTGGGCATTAACTATGATTAGTGCGTGATTAGTCAAGTTTCACTATAACAAAGTAAAGTATTGATTGCAAAAAAAAAGAAGCTAAATGTTTCAAAAACGTCACCCATAGTTATTTGTGATGTTTTTATTTCACCATACAAATCATTGCCAACTTCCCGTAACTTAAAGTTATAGACAACATTTTTAGAAATTATAGACAAAAAGTATTAGCTCTGAAAAATTTTCATAGCTAAAACATTGTAAAAATGTAGCTAAAAATTTAATGTTGGTAGGAAACAATTTGACCCCAAATGATTGACTACAAAAATAAAACATACTAATAATATTTAACTACGTTTTTATCTTCATATCTATATAGTATTTGCTACGTTTAAAGTAAAATTATGTAAATATAATTAAATTATATCAACAAAAAGAATATAACGGATCATCATTTGTTGGTATACAATATATAAATGACAACTTAAACAATTTTTATAGATAAAACAATAAATAAAAAATCAAATTATAAATTATAATATGTCACGCTCATATTACAAAAATATTAAAGCACAACACAATAAAACTATATCTTTTAAACAAATGCATGGATCAAGAGTATATGTATGATGATCATAATATCAAGATTCTATATTATATTTATGGAAGGGGCAATATATTTGATATGTTCATGGGCACCACTAGATGTTGCATTTGAAATTGCCCAAACAACCACTTTCTTGATTTCAAATTTGGCATTTTGAAGTAACTGGACAAAAAGGGGCAATAATACTAGCATCCATTATAACCTGTGTAATATTGGAAACCACAGTCCAAACATTGACAAACTAATTACATTAGTTAGGATATCATATATACACTAGAACTATTTAGGAACATAATGAAAGACAACAAAGCTCTACTATTGATCTTTTTGAAACAACAGTAAACTAACTTGTATCTGAGATACATTCCCAGTAGTAATATTTGAGATTGTTCGGCAAGCATATTTCTTGATGCTCTTCTTATAATTATTTGTCAGCATGTTCAAGTAATAAGGAAGAACATGATGGTTTATCATAAGTTAAGGACAACAATCAAAAGACTCAATGCTTATCCTCAAGATCCAAGATATAAAAATCTATAAGGATGACATTCAAAAATAGTTATCTGCCTCAAAATTGTTACAACTGGGAAAAACATAATATTTGAAACTTCCCAAGAGGTAGTAATTATGTCAACTTCACATATATAATAGTTTGCTTTCTAGAACTCTATTACAACCTTAAAATACTAGTTATAGTCCACATTATTTATAGTTTCATTTTCTAGCTATTTTAAAGAAAATATTAATTCTTATATAATCAGAAAATTAGTTCTACAACTAAATCTTTATCCTCCCTTCTTCCTAAGATATTTTGTTACTCTTCCCTCAAAACACATGACACTGGGAAAACATTAGAAGTAATATAATGAAAAAAATTGACTTGAAAATTAAAATATTAAATAATAGGGAGGACGTCTTAGAAAAATACCTATGTTTACATATCATTTCCAATAACAATATTTCCAACTGTATGTAAATCAGGAATAAGAACTACTGAACATGAATGGATAAGAAGAGAAATGCGCATAGTGTTGAGCGTCTAAGCCTATTTTGAGATTTTTGATGTTCATATATGCTTTTATGATTTGTGAGAATGATGAACAAGTGAAGACAAGAAGGAAAAATATCTTCTGGAGAGATACACAATCGTGTGGAGTGCTACACACACACGTGGATTAACTGTGTAAGATTTGTAAACATATGAAGGAATTTATGAACATCAAAGACATTTATGGTCATGTACACGCCTATGTAAACGTACACGACTAGGCGTGGAGATCGTGCAACTCTTAATAACTGTGTAAAATTATGAGTGAGGTGATGCCAAAGATATATTGTCACTTATATGACCATATAAGGGATCGTGTATGGTGTAGAAAAAATTATTTCGTGATATAAATGAGAAAATATGTATATTTTTGTAGAGAGTGCAACCATAATTTCCAAAAGTGAGGAAAAACATAATGAGGGCAAATAGTGTTATAGTCTCATCCTTGTTTGATTAGTTTTAGGATTGGTGTAAGTGATTATTGATTGTGATATCAACTTTGCTTTCAATACTGAAACTTTATGAGAGAACTTGTTGATGTAGGGTGAGAGATCAACTTTTATTTTTAAATCTTTATTGAGCATAGTGGATTTGCTTGTCAGTTTGTCCTATGATTTTTTTCCTTTACACTGGAGGGTTTTCCTCATAAATATTAGTATTTGTTTCATTGTTAACTTTCTTTTTCTTACATTGTTTACTGCTACAAGTTAAAGAGTTCTTTCTTGTTATTAATAGTTGGTTGAATTTTTAGAGAGTTGTGTTATTTTCCCCTCACAAGTGGTATAAGAGCCAACATAATAGAAGGTGGAAATAAATTTATAGTTAAGTTAACATCATCAAATTACTCAATTCGGTGGCCCATGATGAATTATCTTCTATATTGTAAGGATCTCTTTGATCTTGTTGATGTGAACAAAGGTGTGAAGGATGATTATTCTTTAAAACTTGAAAAGATATTATATAGAGAGTGGGAAAAGATGAAGCGAAAAACTTTGGGCACTGTTAGACAATGGATTGATATCAATATATTTATCCATGTGTTTTAAGAAACAGATCATTTTAAGCTATGGAAGAAGCTAGAAGGTTTGTATCAAAGGAAGACTGCTTATAACAAGGCCTTTTTGATTAAAAGGCTTATGAACTTGAAGTTAAAAGATGGGAAATCAGTGTCAGGACATCTAAGTGATTTCTAAAACATAATTAACAAGCTTAATATAATGAAGATCATTCTTGATGATGAGCTTAAGCTTTGTTTTTGTTGATTTTGTTATCAGATAGCTGGGAGACGTTAATGGTGATAATTAGCAACTCAACTCTTATAGGTGTGCTCTCATTTGATGTAATCAAAGAGAGTATGTATAATGAAGAAATCAAATTAAAAAAGATTAGAGTTGACAACGTGCAAGCCTTCATAATATAAAGCAGGGGAAGGAATAAGAGTAGGAGTCCCAAAAGTCGCGGCAAGTCTAAGAACCATTTAAAGTCTAGAAGTGACAAAGACATGTCATTATTGCAATAAACTAGGACACATTAAAAGGATTTGCTATAAGTGGAAGAGATATCAAAAAAGCAAGATCGTCATAATGATGGTTGATTGACCTCATTTGTGAGTTAGTTAATTATGTGATAACTGTAAGTGCATGACGTAGCTATAGCTAGTATCAGTAAGTACAAGTTGATCCCATGAAGACTATGAATACTAGTAATTACCCTTCCCCTATTATCTAGCCTAAGGATTGATTTTTTATTTTTAATGAAAAGAAAATAAAACTAAGGAACGTAACATAAAATAGGAAACGAAATGAAACAGAGAATTTAGGAAGTACTAGGAAATTATCAATATCGAGTAATTAGTATATAGATTTCAAGTTCCTCTAACCCTTAACAGATTGATCATTTATAATGCAATTGTGTTGTTGATTAGTTGGAAAGTGGAGATTCCTAAAGTATGCTAGTAGCTGACCTTGAGTCTACTAACAACTAATCCTAAAGTTTCTAATCGAATTAATCAAGTTTAATTTTATAGAATTACGTTACCGTTTATGAATCCCTCTATTAAGTTTGACCATAATCTAGAAGGTTTGTGTGATCCTATCTATAAGGTTGCAATCAACTCTTTCTAATTATTGTTGATCTATTCAAACCTAGGATTTCTCAATCCTTACGTTGAAATCATATTATGATCTAATATTTTGGATTACTAGAACATAAATAAAATTAGATAATTGGATTGCAACAATCAATCAATTGATTGCATTAACAAAATAACCAACACATATTAAAGTATCCAAATGGGGTTTATCTAACCTAGATACTAATGAAACAATTAGTTACATATTGTTGAATACAAAATCAGATACAAATATGTATAAACTTGAATCAAAAAAATGAAATCATAATTCTAAATCTCTCTTATTGTTCTCTATCGAGTATTTTGACAATGTAGATGTTTGATCTTGTATTATGGTGGATCTGTTAATAAAATCTTTGTGTTTCCCACTCCTCTAGCTCAAAATTACCTCCAGAATCATCTCTAGATCTTTCAAAATGATGCATGTCATTTCCCCCTTTCCAATCGCCTCTAAAATGTTGCTTTTATATGAAATTCTAGGTTGGTTACCATAAAAGTGCATAGCCATGGGAAAGTGTAGGGTCACTAATCATGGTCTTACATTCCTTTAAAAATGTTGATTCTTTGTTTTACGCCATGTTTTTGTCATAATTCCTCTCCTTTAAGTCCATGAAGGAGATTATCACCTGTAAACACACTTGAAGCCCATTAATATAACCAAAGTATAAAATATCAAGCAAAATACATCAAATATAGATGTAAAAGTATAGTCACTTGTGCATCTATCAATGGTGATGATAAAAATACAACAACAATAGCTTCAAGCACAGATGATGAGGTGTCCCTAATTTGCATAACTAATGAATGCTTCCATGTCAACAATTTTGGTTCTAAGTGGCTACTTAACCCCAGAACATCTTATTATTGTGTTTTAAAGGTGGAGTACTTCTCAAACTACAGGAGAAAAGATTTTAGGAGAGCAAAGATGGGAAAATTTTTTTCCAAGATATTTGGTATAGGTAATATCTAAGTTTAGAAAAATGTCATATGTTTATTAAACTTGAGAGATGTATGACACATCCCCGATCTAAAGATAAATTTTTTATTAGCTAATATGTTAGATCAAGACAGATTTCAACACACCTTCAGGATAGTACATATAAACTATCCAAAGGCACAATAACGGTTTGCTCGAGGAGAGTTGTATTGCTTAATATATAAGACACTCTTAAAAGTGTATGGTGGAGAAGTATACACAGAAGAAGAGAAAACTTCACCAAATTTATGGTATCGATGATTGGGACACCTAAGTGAGAAGGATTAAATTTATTGGCTAGAAATCCCTTATCCTAGTTAAAACTCACAATTGCTTAATCCTTATGATCATTGCTTGGTTAAAATGAAACATAAAGTCTCATTCGAGAAAAAATCTACAAGGAAGTTTGAGATATTGGAGGTGGTTTACTGATCTTTCAAGTGGAGATAAATTATCACATTGAAACTAATCATATGGCATAGTTAGCTCTTCGCCAATTCTATACGTGAAGAAGATAAAGTATGTGACTAAACACACATTGGTGGTGATTAGATACAATCTGATAATGATGATCTATATGAACCACATCCAGACAATACTAAAAATGAATCCATTAAGGATAATGAGCAGGGAGAGCAATTGGATGCAACAACTGATGAAACACAACTTCAAAGTTTGATAAGGGAGAAAAGGCCTTCCACAAGGTATCTAAGCTCTAAATACTTGTTACTTACTACTTAGGGGGAGCCTGAGTGTAACACCCCATTACCCTAGAGTACGTACCGGAACGCCCGTAGGTCATTCCGACACATATCTGAAGATAACGGAGCGCTACGTGAAAATACTATCGAACTCCACATGGCATCACATACATTTAAAAGATATGAATCAGTA
>JANIIA010000190.1:19035992-19057520 GCA_027478495.1 Erythroxylum alaternifolium
CACAAAAATCCATGCAAAAATCCTTCATAAAGATAGTTTTAGAAACTAAACATTGTTGAATTTGTTTTCATCTTCTTGTCTTTGCTGAAATCATCCTACTCCCACCTTGGTCTTAAGATGATCTTGCATGCATGTGAGGCAAAGTAGGCTTGATAAATTGAGGTGGCATCTGATCTTTATGGCATGTGATATGATGACTAATTAGGGATGGATTGAATGTAATGTTGATGTTGAAGTTGTTCTGGAAAATGATGAATGAATTAGTTACTTTTCTGTTCTATTTTTGAATGCATGAAAACAGTAGTTTATAGGCTATTATATGGATGATCTAATTTGGGAATTGAAGTATAATGGATGAGGAATTTGTGTTAAAGATAGGTGTTATTAAGATGTTTTCAAATCTAGAAAAGTTAGGACTGCATGTATGATGGTATAAAGTGAGTGGTGATGAAGCAAATGAGTAGATTTTTGTGAGATTTAATGTAAATAGTATGGAAGCTAGACTAGCATGAAATGAAGTAGCTTTATAAGACATGAATTCTAGAAAAGTTCAAGTGGTAATGATGCATGTCTCTAAGTATATGAAATTCATGGAGAATTGAGGAAGAAAGACTGTGCACGATCGTGACCTATTGCACTAGCTTGTGTCATGATCATGGCAAGGTCCTCCATGATCGTAGTCCTAGTTCTAAAAGGATAATTTTTATTGTGTCTACATATTGAACTAGTTGAGGAAAAGTCACTCTAGCTTGGTGTATTTGGTCTTGATTAAGGCTTAAAATGAACCTAGATTGTTGTTTAATTAATTAGTTAAGAGTTTGACAAGTTTAGGATGATAATTGATGTCATAACTTAAAGAATGGGCTATTTTGATATCTATGAATCCAAATATGGACATTATGACTTGTCAAAGAAATAAAGGTGTTCTTATTAATGCAAACATGATCATAAGGACATGAGTAATGTGTATTAGGCATGAATGACTGAGCATTAAAGATTATGGGGTAATTTTGAATAAGAATTGTGTAATTGTATGAGTATATATTGCTAGAAAAGTTTAGTGAATGTATGATTGATGAATTTGAAGTAAATCAAGCTATAAAGTTTAAATGGTCAAGATATTTGTATAAGAATACATACCCAAAAAGTCAATTGAGCATGCATTGAAACATGATACATATACATGTGCATGGTTGAATATTCATATGATCAAACAAATTAGTGATTTGTGAATTATGTGTGTATTGTATGACGATAGGCGCACAAGGTGATCGTTAATATTTAGACATTTCCGGAACATCGAGGCAATAGCTTTTTTGGAGCATATTATGAATTAACTTAAATGTGTAAACTCAATTATATGTGCTTCTATATAAATTGAATGTTAATATGAAATTTGTGTACAATTGACTGATAAATGTCAGACTTAGATCCGAGGATCTAGATATAAGGTATGAGTATACTAAAATGAAAGCATGACTTATGAAATGATGCATCTCATCACATTAAAATGCATAATCCGATAAAAGAGTTGTGACTAGAGTGACCGAAGTGGGAAAAGAACTTTAAGCTCAGGATTATGAAAAAGAACCTTAAACTCAGATGACACGGACTCAGTATCCACAATAGATACAGGACAGTGAAAAAGACACTTGGTCATAACAACGTAATAATTTGAAAATGAGTCTCACGAGCATTGTATATATGCTTGATATGAATGTTTTTAATGATTCAAATGTATTGTGGAATTATGTTGAATGGGAAATATGAAATTTGTGAACAAAGTGTTCTACGATGTTACCTGATAATAAATGAAGTGATATGAATTATATGGTTATATAAATTGAATGTGAATTATTGTGTTATGTGATAAGAGTGAACTATTGAGGATGGTTAACTCACTGAGTTCACAAAACTCACAAAAATTACAACGTTAACTTTTCAGGTACGAGAGAGGTGATTTAGTTACTAAGACGTTTTAAAAAAAGCTTAGTACTACTTTTGGATAGAAGAAATGACTCAAAGGTCAGTCAGCTGAGACTAAAGGATTTAAATAGAATTTTTGTATATTTCCTTATACATGTAGCATATATTTGTAAACAGAGCTGTAAACTCTGATTTGGTTTTGATAATGTACATATAAGGATGATGTTTATAATGCTACAATGTATAATTTGTTTTATGAAATGAAATGAGGAATTTGGGTTTTAGACATTATGATATATGTGTTTCTAAATTATGAGGCCATGAGATAAGTGAAAGTGATTGCTCTAGCGCGCCGCTTCCATTGGGCATGTGCTCGAATGTTAGAATGACGTACAGGCACGTGTTGGATGGGAGTGGGCGCTATAACATATGTCTTATCTTTAGAATCTCTATTGAGTCCACGCACTTTAGAAAGATCTCGAATGTCTTTTTACCTTTTTCTTCTTCACTTAATTTCTCTAACATGCTAGCTAAATGTACATAGTTAGTCTTAAAAATAATTACAGACTCAGTCCTTACCTTCAAGCTAAAAGATATATCTTTTTCTACTATAAGCTCCTCTTCAACTTCTTCTTCATAAACAATTCCTTGAGTATTTCTTTCAAGATTCTCAAGCTCTGTAAAGTATCTGCACTAACGTCCCATGGTACACATCGAGTTGATATGGCTGCTCCTCTTCACTTTGTGATATTAGGCAGTCAAAAGCTTCCGTCATCTAACCTATCTAGCTTGCCATGTTCTTGAGTATGGACATTGTATCTTGGTGGACTTGCATCATATCCTCCTGGAACTGTTGTACACTTTATTGAATACTTTATTGAATTTGAATATTGTTAGCAGTTATAATATTAAGCAAGTCTTTACGAAATGTACTTAAGTCGTGATAAGAAGCTTTTGCTCTATAGGGGAATTACTATATCTCCTGCACACTATCATCGAAGTAAATTGGTTAATTATCCCATCCATAACTAAAGTTAGTTTGATTAATCCAAACTTGGTTATAAGTTTAGGAATATGAGTTAAAGAGAAAACTACTTCCATCCATGAATATTTTTTAACACAATAAACACTGAAAAAAGTGAAAAGATCATGAAATAATTAAAAGGAAATAAATTGCAAACAAAAATGTACAAAACACCAAATAAAATCAATAACAAAAACTAAAACACCATACTCCCCAACAACTACTCCAAAATTAATAACAACGCATCGTAACACTACACAAAATAAACTAGACCTACTATAATAGTAGTGGTAAGTCTAAGTCGATCTCAGAGAGAGTGTTCGGTTAGCTTTTGAAATAAAATTAATCGGTGTTTAGGTTTTGAGTGGGGGTTTGGTTTGGTTTAAAATAAGAAAATCAAACAAATCAAAATAACAAAATCAAATTAAAGAAAATATTTAAAAATGATGAAAGTAGTGAATTCTTCTGGGGTCTAGTCCTTTGATTCAATCTCGGTCTATAACCTAATTAAACATATTTCATTTATTGTTACTTTTTTACCTCTCCTTTAAATATTAATCTTAGGTTAACGATAAGCTCTATTAACCTGAGTTTTCCCTTAGGTCATGTTTAATTAAGATACAATCGTTAATTAAACCTACCGGATAACCTTGGATACGACCTTTAGATTCAATTGGGCAATTGCATTACGAATTAGAAAAATTGATTAATCTAAGCAACAACCACATACGCTCGAGTCATTCAACCTAGGTTATGTTATCCCTAATGATTACAAACCATTAGTCGGTATAAATGAATCTCAAATATAACAATTACGGATTATATTGAAATTCTAGCTATGGGTTCATACTTAAACAATTGAACTATATGATAATATGATGATTCATACATAAAACCCAAATCCATATGCATATGATAACACAATCAATCCATAAGAAGAGAAAGAAATAACAAATACAAGGAAGAAATGCTTAACCAGGTTGTCGGTGTCGGTGTAACCTCTGAATCAACATCAGGAAGCTACTTGATAAGTATAAATTGAATAATGTTTTAGGACATAGTTTGATATGTGTTTAGCTATTAATTCAATCATTTAGTCATTTAGTATGTGTTTAGGTTAGAATTGTGTTTATTAATTATTTGTATTTTAAGTGTTTTAGGGGTTAGTACAAGCTTTTGAGCCTAAATATTATGTTTATGAGGTACCTTGATGTGTTTGCTAGTGTTTCAGGGTCAATATCGAAGAACGGAGGAGTTTCGGAAGACATTCAGGCCGACACAATGACCTACGATCGTGGCTTGATAGTGCATGATCGTGACAGAAAGGCCTAACATAGGCCACGATCGTGGCCTGTGTCATGTACATGCACCTGCATCGGGCAGATGCACAACCACTTTCAAACTTCACATTTTGAGGAATTTTTTGGACCTTTTGAACCCCCCCAAAAACCCTAGTTCAGCCCTAAACGAAAAAAAACATAAATAGAACAATAAGAACAGAAAGAGGGAGTTTTTGATCAACTACCAGGATGAAACCCTAAAAGAGAGAACTTTGAGAGATCAAGAAAGAGATGAAGGAAGAGAGAAAAGGAAGACGACGCAAACTTGACGTACTTTCCGAAATAAGAAGCTTTCTGAAGTCGTGGCCTCTTATCATCCATTCGAGTTCTATTTCCTATGTCTTTTAGTTTTATTTGATTATAGAATTGGGATATATAGTTTGATGATAGAATTGAATCGTGATTGATATTTTGTACTCACCTTGGGAATATTATTTTTGATTTAATAAAATCTGATTGTTTTATGTGTTTATAGAATTAATTGTGGTTTAATTCTACACTTCATATCTTGATAATAAATTGAGAGGGTGAATCAAGAAAAAAAATGATTAAATTGGGCTAACGAGAGTTAGGTAATTTAGTAGATTCAAAATTAAATAAGGTTGGTAAATCGTGTATAGAGAGATCATATTAGGTTTCCAATTGTTTATTAGAGAACTTAAGAAATGATTAGGTTTTGGATAGGTTGTTAATTGAGAGATTACAACTTCCCATAATTTGATTAGGTTTTATGCTTTAAGGTTAAACTATAACTTGAGAGAGAGTAATTGACCCTAGGACCATCTAGAACTATTAATTCGATAAATCATAAGTGGTTAGGTTAGCATTAAAGATAGGTAATTTTTCCTTTCTCTTTTTCAGTTAATTCACTAGGTTGAATTCTAGGGTGTGCTATCATTGTTCAACAAATCAATTAATTTATGTTATTTATTATTCATTTTTAATTTGAAATTGATAATCGTTGTTTCTGATTGTTTTCATTAAGTGTTAATTATCAATTATTGTTTTGTTATTTGATTTGGTGTATTTGAATTATTTAATTCTCGTGTTTAATTTTATTGTCTATTAAAGATCTGTTTAATAGTATTCGACCTTAGATTTTAGGAATAGATTAACCCTTCTTGTGGGATCGACACCTTAGGTGCTATGCAAACGACCCATCCACTTGCAGTATTATCGAGGTTAAAAACATTAAAACTTATCATGTAGAAACCTGCGATCTAGTTTTTGGCATTATTATTAGGGAGGCAATTAGTTTAGTTTTTTAGTCTAAGGTCTTTTGTTTTTAAATTTAAAAAAATTAGGGCTAAAGTAAAGACACATTAAGACTTCTTAGAGTGAGAATGAGGCATCCGAAGAGTTGAATGATAAGAAGAGATAAAAAGAACGATCATGGAGGATATATATTATAGGGAGCAAGGGACGCTTGCAGAATTTAATGAGCCCCAATTTGGTTGGGGAAATCATCATCTTTATATGAACCAATACACTTTGGGGAGGAAGAACCGTCCAGATTTCTATTGGTCCAACAATATAAGTACTCACATGGGACATCAAGACCTATTTGAATTTCAACATGGTGAATCCAATTCATAGGATTCCAAGCTATACAAAATCATGGATAAGCTCATGGATTTGAAAGAGAACCAGAAGAGATTGGAAGGGAAGTTTGAGCAAGTAGCAGAAGATCATGCCTCTTCTATTCACAATTTAAAAGTTTGAATAGGCCAGCTCTCCAGGGAATTTTGTAAGCAAAGTGTGAAAAAATGTTTACGCAGTATGGATGTAAATTCAATAGAGCCATATCAGGCTATCACTCTTAGGAATGGGATAGAACTAGAAGAATCAGCGAGAAATCAAACTAAACCTGACCTTAGAGAAGATCAAGAATTCAAAGAAGAGGATGAATAAAATAATGCCAACCCTCCCTTTTATTCACTGGTTCTTGATATAACATATTTGAACGTCAAAAAATCTTGGGGAGATGTTCAGGAAAAGAACTCTATCTTTTGGATTGATGATGATCAAATGAATGATGTAATTAAGAATCCAAATTATAGTAGCTCATTCAGGATAATTGATGTGTTCGAATCTTCTGAAGAACAAGAGGATAAAAAACCATGGGCCTCTTATAGTTAAGAGCTTTTGTTGCCCTCTTCATTCTCCCTTGAAGCTCACTCTTCTCTTAGTCAAGAATAGTAAAAGCTTTCATAAACCTTTGATTATCACAACACATTTTGCTTTATACTAAAAACTAGGTTAAAAATAGGTGAGGTGGCATTGTGTCATGGGCGTGTATGGCCTCTCACAGCCCTGCATGCCCTCTCATAGCCATGTATGCCCTCTCACAGTTATGATGATGTCTCAAGGGTGTGAGAGATTTTTCACACCCGTTAGACACCTTACATGGGCATAGGAGAGTGTCTCATGCCTATGCAAGCTCATGCAGGCTGTGAGCACAGCTCTTTTCATTCTTCATTCTGAATGTTCTTCATTTTTTTAATTTTATTGTCTTCTTCTTGCTCTAATTTTCTTTGTCTTATTTCGTGAAAACAAATGAGTATGATTCTTCAAAAAACAACTCAAATATAGTGATTTTGAGTCACTTTAGCTCTTTAGCTTCCGAATTGTACCTCGAACCATATATGAACTAAAGTGAGTATCCTAAGTATTTTTATAACAATAACCACCAAATGTTATGAAATAAATTTATAATCAATTAAGCACATATCAATAATGGAAAGCCAATTCTAAAAGGTTTTACAGATGCAAATATGGCTGGAGATCTTAATAGAAGAAAATCTTCTTCAGGTTTTTTGTTCAATTTTACAGGGTAAGCCATCCTATGGAAATCCAAGCTACAAAAATCTATGACTAAAGCAGAATATATAGCTATAGTAGAAGCTTGTAAGGAGATGCTCTTGTTAAAAAGATTCCTTCAAGAGTTGGATCTGAAGCAAGAAGATTATGTAGTATTCTGTGATTGTCAAAGTGTTATTGACTTAAACACAAATACTATGTATCATTATTGTAAAAAGCACATAGACATTAGATATTATTGGTTAAGGTTTGTGATAGAAGAGCAACAATTATTATTGAAGAAGGTTCATATAGATTTGAATGGTACTAATATACTGACTAAAGTGGTTCCTGAAAACAAACATAAGCTATTTAGTAAGCTTATTGGGATGTATCTCAAGTAGATGATGGAGAATAACATATCTTCCCCATATTTAGGCTGGAGGGGGAGATTGTTAAGTGTCTAACCCTATTTTTGATACTTTTGATGATCATAGACGCCTTTATAAGTCTTGGAAATGATGAATAAGTGAAGACAAAATGGAAAAATATCTGTTGAAGGGATATAATTGTGTAAAGTGCTATACACTTGTGTCTTGACTTACAAAATGGTGTGGATCAATCATGTAAATCTCTATAAATGTATGACTGATTGTGTCAAGTTCAAAGACATAGACGGTCCTATATATGCCTATATAAAGATACATAGCCATGTGTAAGGTCATCTAACTCTTTGTAATCGTGTATAATTGCAAATGAGGCAGTGTTGAAGATATATGATCACTTACAACACTATGTAAATGACCATGTACAGTGTAGAAAAACTTATTTTGTGATATAAAAGAGCAAAATACACAGGTTTTTGTAAGGAGTATAACTATAAGGTCTAAAAGTGAGGACAAACAAAGAGAGAGCAAATGGTGTTGTGTGCTCATCCTTGTTTGATCAGTTTTGGAATTAGTTTGAGTGTTTATTGATTGTGATATAAACTTTGGTTTCAATCCTAAAACTTTGTGAGACAACTTATTATTGTAGCATGAGAGATCAAGTTTTTTTCATAAATCTTTTTTGAGTATAGTGGATTTGCTTCTCAGTTTGTCCTGTGATTTTTCCCTCTACACTGGATGATTTTTCATATAAATCTCAGTGTTTGTTTCATTGTTAAGTTTCTTATTCTTATATTGTTTATTGCTACAAGTTGAAGAGTTATTTCTTATCATTGATAATTGGTTGATTTTCTAGAGTGTTGTGTTATTATCTGTTACATACAGAGAAAATCAACATTCATAATTAAAACAAATGGCACTTTTCTATCATCTCTAACTCAAAATAAAAGTTCAACAAGTCTAGGACAGACACTAACCTCAATAAAAATTTGAATTTTGTCATTAGTTCCATTAGAGAGATTCAACAGTTCCTAGCATGCATTTATGAGGACTTCCTCATCACTTAAATGCAAAAGATGCTCCAGAGTAGGCTTTGTCTTCCAGTTCAATCAACATATATATTAATAATGCATAAAAACAAGGAGAGAAAGCATTTAACTACATCCAAAAGTTTATATATAGTGTCAAACTCTACTTTAAGCATGATGGCTATGGTTGTATTCGTGGTGTCTATTTGCCCCTGTGTTTCTGCCTGAGGAACCCATTAAACTTGATGAATACCAAATTTATATTTCAGTTTACTTTAAACATAATTCCCTTTAACCTCCATCACATAAGTTTTGTAGCCACCTTTCTCAGCCTTTGAATAAAAACAAAAAGGTAGCTTATAATGAAACGTATAAGAATAAAGGGATACTTTTTCAACAATAAAAGATACTTATATCAGAACTTGAAACTAAGTAGTATTTTTAAGAATTATACTCGCAATACTTCTGATACTTGCGAACCTTAGCATTGAAACAGGTATTCTTTATTAGGATCCAAGAAGTTAATTAAAATTAAGAGCAAAGACTTTTAGGTGGAAACATCTGATTGACTTTAAAAAGTGCTGATTATGTGCTTGGTCAAGATTATATGAAAGGAGATAACAAAATTATAGAGGTAGTTCGATTGGTAAACATTTCAAAAGACTACCTTCACTAGCTATGTTAACATTAATTCACATAACCACAATTGGAAACATGACTCATGCATAAATTTTCCCATAATCACTCAAAAGTATTAGACAGCTATGCAAAGACTAAAAACCATGGAACAAAGAACACCTAGCTCATGGAGAGAGGCATAGTTCCATCTTAGAGAACGACATTCATACTACGAATATGATCTCCTTTGGTTTTTCATGACAAATGAAAAGTAGGATATCAAAGAATAAGGCATTTTTTTATGTTTTTTAAGAAAGTCCCAAATATTAATTTGACAAGTCATTTACAACCTGGCACTAATGCTAATTCTAGTCTCTAACATGTTTAAGGAGACCTAACAGAATGAAAGATATCTCATTACTAACACCTAGCATTAGTGTTAGTGCTTTACATATTTGAGGAGACCTAACATAATGAAAGATCTCATAATATTAACTTATAGAGCACTTAGATGCTTATCATAATAGTAAAGTTGATAAGTAAATTCGATCTAGTTAATATACCAGACATTTCAATCTATAATATCTTATTTCCTTTCTCTTTTTCAATTAAAATGCATAAATTAAATCATTTTGATTTAGTAATGCTATATCACATAAAAAAGACATGAAATAATTTGGAAGTGAGAAGCAAGTACCTACTAGATCACTAGCCCATAGTCTAACCTTATCACCTCCAGTACTTATTCTTATAGTGAATGTGAAGGAAAAAAAGATCTATAATGTCAGAAAATAGATAAATTTGAACAAGAATAAGTGTTAGAATTAAGTCGACGCACTCATGCCATCTTTTTATTTCAATATGATAGAAATGCACAATAACATCTATAGAACTAGTATAACACTTGTCTCATTAAGATTGAAGACATTTTCTCAGTAAAAATAAAAATGAAAATTTCTATCCATATCTTCTGATAATTTTGGAAGTATAATCATTTTATAGTTTCAAAAAACAAAATAATTAGATGTAGAGAGTTGTTTTGTTACATATTAAATAGAACATAGTTAAAGGAACAAATTGAAATCCATATTATTAAAATGGAAACATATACGTTTAAGCATTATATTCCTTACATCAAGAGGATCACTAGGAAGCATAAGTACTTGTCAAAAGCAGGTTTGGAGCATATATTAGAATGGGCTGATGAGAAAAGAAAAATTTGGAGAAATACTATAGAAAAACAAGAATGGGAAGTTGGGTTGAGATTCCCTTGCAAAATGAAGGATATAAATCAACACAACATGTTGGATTAACAAGAGTTATAGGTCAATAAAAGACTTTAAACTATATCACCAACATTAGTTTTTGAAACAATAGTTGAACTCAAAGTGGTGTCCACTGCCACTTTGAGCCTGTTCCTCTGGACCACCGTTCTAGTGCTAAGTCTCAAAACATCTTTGACTCGTTGGAATCGAATTAAATCAAACAAGTATAAATTCAATATAAACCCTTAAAAATTGAAGTATGGAGATTGAAAGAGGGAGAGAGCTAGATAGAGAGTGACAAGCTAGATTTGGGATTTTTTTTATATACATTACGTATCCCAGCTTCGTCGGACTAATCCTAAGCCCCTAAGAGCCCACCCCAAGAGCCCTAGAGGAGGTAAATTTGGAACCCCAAGGTCCCTCAAATTCCTACGTAGCTTGCACAATTTTGTGCATAAGGAGTCGTCACATATTAATTGGTGCATTGTTGATTGATCATTGGCCCTACTCAGCATCAGGTTCCCATCAGTCCCAAGTTCCCTAGTAGTTCCAACTCCTACACTGCCGCTGGAAGTGAGATGTCCGCAATTGATCCGACTAAGGAGCATGCCTAGGGGGTTAAAGGATCATCAACAGGGAAAAGTTCCCCTCTCCCCTCCTTTGTGGTGACTCGAACTTAAGACCTCCTACAAAGGATAGCCTTAAGTGAGGAGTTGAAACAAATTATGACACTCCTACTTGTCTAGATTTGAGATTTTTAATGAAATGATAGGGGCTGTAGCATTATAATTATAAAGGGTTTCAAGCTTTAACTATTAAGTGCTTTGGGAATGTGGGCCTTAATTTGGGTGTTATCAATGCCCCAATGAATGTTAGTTCTTTTGGCAATCACTTAAACTTCTTCACAAAGTCGAATTCAATAAAGAAGATAAAAAATAAAAGAAAAGCTAGCTTACATGAGAAAGATAGAATGTGAGGAATATGCACACAACAACAAGTAGCCACACATACAACAACAAGTAGTCACAACAACAAGAGGAGGAACACGCACAACAAAAAGAATAGAAAAAAAAGAAGAAGATGAAGACAGGAGAAATCTATCTTCGAGGTTATAAGTTTTAGAAAATGATTTCGTTTAAGTTGAGAAAATGACGTCTTCTTTTTGGCTTCAAAAACATATTCATAACCAAATGTTTTTACATACAAAAGCTAAAAAATATAGTTGACAGCTAGAACTTTGATTTTTAGCTATCAAAATTTATTTGTAGCTAAAATTTTCCACTACATCAATTGGAATATATTTGATTTTTAGCTACGAAAATATTTTCGTAGTTAAAAGTTTTTCCCTACGAATATAAAAAATCGTAGTTGATAGCTAAAACATATTTGAGTTTTAGCTATAAAAATTAATCAATTGCCAAAAGCTTATTGCTACAAAATTTTGTTAATAGTGAAAATTTATTTTCTTAGCTAAGAAAATAAAATTGTAGTTAAACGAACGTAGTTAATAGCCTTAGAAAACTTGCTAAGATAAAAAATTTTAATATATTATTTTAATAAGAGACGATTTCCAAATTTTGTAGCCAAAAAATTACTTTTAACTATGATGTTTAAATTTTGTAGCCAGAGAATCACTTTTAGCTGAAATAGAGTTGAGTTTCAACTATGAAAATTATTTCGTTGCTAAAAAACTTTTGCTACAAAACTTTGTTCACAGTGAAAAGCATAGCTAAAAATTATTAGCTACGAAGATAAAATGGTAGTTAAAAAGATGTAGCTAATAGTCTTAAAATCCCTACGAAGATAAAAACTTTTAAGGCCCTTTTTGAATAGGCTACGATTTCCAAATTTAATAACCAAAAAATTACTTTTAGCTACAATTTTAAATTTTTTTGCCAAAGAGTCACTTTTAGCCGAAATAAATTTGAGTTTTAGCTACAAAAATTTGTTCATAGTGAAAGCATAACTAAAATTATTAGCTACGAAAACAAAATTGTAGTTAATCAAACATAGCTATTAGTCTTTAAAAACCTATGAAGATACAAATTTTTAAGGTACTATTTCAATAGACTACGATTTTCAAATTTCGTAGTCGAAAAGTTACTTTTAGCCATTATTTTTAAATTTCATAGCCAAAGAGTCACTTTTAGCTACAAATTTTAAATTTTAGAAAAGAAAGTAGCCAGAACTGATATTTGTTGTAGCATTTAAAAGGATTAGTTAATTGTTTAATGGACTAGTTATAATAGGTTGAAATTTTTTTGAATGAACTGATTTAAGATATACATAGCTAGAAGTGATATTTGTTGTAATGTTTAAAGGATCAACTAATTATTTAATAGCCTAGTTATAATAGGTTGAAAAAGTTTTGAATGGATTAATTTAAGATATACATTTTGATTAAATTTAAAAAAGAACTTTAATAACTAATTTAGAAGGTTTAGACATACAAGAAAATCAATCATTGATTAAATTTATTTGAACTAAGGTTGAAAAAGTCTTGGATGTAGACATGACCTCCAATATGATCATATACTACCTCGCATAGTTTTATGAAAAAATAAGTTTTGGGCCAATTCGGAGATGTTAGAACCCGTGTTTATCTTTATAAAGTCATAGAAAGATCTACAATCTCTAACATGGATATATTTTAGATCATGTCTAACTTTATAAAAGTTACAAAAGAATTCATGATCTTAGCCATAAATGTGTCTAGACCTATCAACTGGCATTAAAAGTTTTGCAAGTAATATGATCTGAAAAATAACCATATCTCAAGTCGTGTCCACTCAAAATTCTAATTTATATTTAAGTATTTAAGGGATGTTTCTTTCTAATTATAGAGTTTTTGAGATCCTTATTTATTAAGAGTCATCAGTACTTTTTTTCTTATTCTTCATTAAACTTCAATCTTATAAAAAAATTCTTTCTTTATGGCATTAAATTACTTAATGAATTTGGTTCTTAATCCTTATAATTAATGGGTCAATCCTCTTGGCATATGAGTTAGCTCTTATGGATTTGGTTCAAAATTGTTCGTAGGTTTTCTATGATTTTAATCTTAATTGTGTTCACTATAGTTGGTACCAAAACTTGACTCTAAATCAGAGTATCCTTTCATTTTCATGTTATCCAGAAGTTATTCTATTCCTTTTTAAAAAAAGAAAAAATTATATTCTTTGTGATTTCTTTCATCTTTGCATCATATTCTTATTTCTAAAGTTTTAATCAAAAATCAAAATTTGTCATCATCTTTTTTATAGGTTTGTCGATATGTCTTCTTGTGTTAGGGATTCTTTTTATTTAATTCCTTACTTTGAACCTTTTTTTATCAAGATTGTTATAAAATTCTATATTTGGTTATTATTTATTAAAGAAAAAGAAAAGAAAAGGAAGTAAAAAGAAAAGAAAAGACAAAAAGAAAGACAAAAAGAAAGACAAAAGAAAAGAAAAAATTGGTGCAAGAATAGTAGCTCAAGAAATCATTCTAAATACATTTTGAAAATCTTGCCAGCCCTTTGTTTTTTAATTCAATTTTCATAGCTTTACTTAATTATTGAGTTATGGTCTCTTCTTAACTAATAGTTCTCCATTCTCTTTTTCAGAGTTTTACATGTTTGAGTTTATTTAGTTCTTTAGAGCATTTGTGAAAAAAAGGCAAGAAACTGTGAGATTAGTATCTAGAAAAGCCAAGTAAAGAGTAAAGCATAAGTGGTTTGTCATCTTTGATAATATTCACATGAAGAAGTAAGTGAGAATATTGCCTATGCTAACTTTTTTTGTAGCTTCTAGAATTCATATTCTAAAGCTATATCATCATCAAATGGGAAGAAAGATAATTCATACTTTATGGAGATGATACAACAATAGCTTGAAAGGATGAATGTGATGTATGTTGAGGTGAGGATTATATTAGATAAGCAATCACAATAGATTGTTGAATTACAGAAGAAATGACAATCCTGAGTTTATAATGAGGGGAGACATAACAATAATAATTTAACCCCTCTAACGAGAACGATAAGCAGAATGATGAATTAATTGTTTATGATGTTAAAAGTGAGGTTAAAGAGGATATATTTAGACCTAAAAAAGGAGTTAGGCATGATTGGGAGAAAAGGAGGGACCTTAGAGTTTGACAGGGAGTAGATGACAATTTTGGCAATATCCAAATTGGCCATACCTTAATTTAAAGATATGAATGATCATAAAGCTTATTTGGAGTGAAAGGAAATGATAAAATTAATCTTTAATTACCAAATTACTATAAAGAGAAGAAGTTAAAGCTAGCGGTAACAAAATTTATTGATTATGCCATCATTTTATGGTATCATTTAGTTAACAATAAACAACAAATTGTGAGTGACCTATTAAGATTTAAAATAAATTAAAGGATATTACGAGGAAGAGATTTATGCTAATCCATTATTATAAGGATCTGTATCATAGGTTGTAAAATCTTACTCAAGGATCAAAGAGTGTAGAAGAATATTATAAAAATATTTAAGTAGTCATTATCCAAGCCAATGTCGACAAGGAGAGAAGCAATTATGACTATGTTCTTGAATGGGTTAAATAGAGCTATAGTCAATACATTTTTTTTATAGCACTATGTGAAGTTGGAAGAGATGGTGTATATAGAGATGAAGATATAAAGGCAATTTAGACGCAAAAAGGTTATTAAAGTATCCCCATATATTAGCTACTCTTATAGGCTTAACTAGAAAAAGGATAATATGAGTCCTTATAATTCAAAAATAGAGGTGCCTGAGCCCAAAAAGGATGTTTACAATAAAGGCAAAGGTAAGATTAATTTTCACCCTCTCGAAATAGAGATATTAAGTATTTTTGTTATTTTAGAACATGATATATTGTCTCACAATACCCAAATAAGAGGGTTATTACCATAAGTGATGATGGGGAGGTGGTGAATAAGAGTGATTTAGAGGAAAATGATGTTATACCACAATTAGTATATGTTGTTTGTTGATGACATTGTTTTAATACATGAAACAAAATAGGGTGTCAATTTCAAGCTATAATTTTGGAGGCATACGTTAGATTCAAAAGGTTTTAATTTAAGCAAAAATAAGACCAAGCACTTAGAGTGTAACTTTTCGAGCCATAAAGTGGCTTTTGATGTGGAGATAAATCTTGGTTTAGAAGTTATACCTAGGGATGTCAATGGGTCGGGCTGAGGGCCGACCTCAGTCATAGCGGGCCGCAGGCTGCGGTCTGGTGTGTGGCCCACACGGGCTGGGATGGGCCTCCCCGAGGCCCGACCCGTCTGTATATTTTTTAATTAAAAAAATACAGCACGGGGTTGTTTTGGATAAAATGACAAACAATGGTTAGCCCGTGGCAAGTCAAACCTGGGCCAAAAACAAGCCAGGCTGGAATTGCCATCCCTAGTTATACCACAAAAAGAGTGTTTTAAGTATCTAGGATCTATCATCCAAGACAGTGAAGAGATTGATGATGACATAGTTCACTGTATCATATCAGAGTGACTTAAATAGAGAAGTGCATAAGGATTTTTACGTGATAAGAAGATACTACTCAAGCTCAGAAGTAAATTCCTTTATTTAGTGATTAGGCGACCATGCTCTATGGGCAGAGTGTTGGCTCATCAAATAGGTGCATAGTCATAAGCTAATGGTGATAAAGACGAGGATGCTTCGTTAGATGTGCAACCTTACTAGAAGAGATAAGATCAGGAATGTAATGATAAGAGACAAATTAAAGGTGGCTAATATTAATAGAAAATTAAGAGACAAGACTTAGGTAGTTTAGACATGTTAGGAGGAGACACCCTAATGCTCAAGTGAGAAGATGTGACAAATTTTACTTAGATACTATAAGAGGAAATAAGGTTACCTAAGAAGAATTGGGAGGAGGTGATCAAGAATTATATGGCTCCGCTTGAAGTTACTGAGGACATGACCCTCAATAGAAAACTTTAGTGTAATAGGATGTAGATAAAAGGTCTCACATAGTGAGGTCCTTCTCATTCTCAAAAGTCTTTTATACATTTTTAGAGTCTTATGTCTTATATTTAGCATTAATATTTAATATGTAATACTTCCCTCTTAGTTAGTTAGCCTAAACATTTCCTTACTAAGCCTAATTTTTGCTTATAATGATTTGTTTGATTTATTTATTAACTTGTCTTCTTTCTTATTGGAGTATTGATTTGCTTGTTTTATCTTTTATTTTTACTCTTTTCCTTATTTTATTATTTATTGTATTACTTATTTTTAGATTTTTATTTATACTTATATTTAATATATATATGTGCATGCACACACATATATATTCATGTGAGTTTATTGGAACAGACTTTCTACTAGTTGAGGGTAAGGCTGTGTATTACTAGACCTTCCTAAATCCCACATATCAATGGGACTTTCACAGGTTGGTTGGTTATTATTGTTGTAGGGCTATGTGCTTATTTTTAGGAGAACATTAAGTCTTTACATCAAAGAGGATGAGTTAAAACAACAAAGGCAAAACATCTTCCTTACAAGATATCACATTTATAATAAAGTATATAGTATGATTACAAGGAAGGAGTTGTATTAACTTAACTAGTACTACTCTTATGAAAAAAATTACAGTTGTTCCTTATAAATTATCTGAAATAATACAAACTTTAGTAGTTTAATAAATATGAGGGAGATCAAGGTAAATAAATAAGTTTTGATTTCATTCTTTATTATAAGGTATAAGGATGAAGTCTTGTGTGATGTGGCACTTATGTAAGCTGATCACATACTATTAAGAAGACTAGGACAATATAATCAGAGGGTGGCATATGATGACTTCAAGAATAGTTATACCTTTATAAAGAATGATTAACTCATTAACATTGTTCCTTTAACTCCAAAGCAAGTTTATTAGGACCAGTTAAAATTGAAAGAGAGAATAAAGAGAAAAAGAGTGGGAGAGAAAAGAAAAAGAGTGAGGCTAAGAATTTCAATGAGAGAGTTTTAGTAGTGAAAGAAAATAAGAAAGAGAGTGAAATATTAAAAAAATAGTTAGTGAGAAATAGGTGAGTTGTTATACAAAAAAGAGTGATATAAAGGATGCTTCCTGTATAAACCAAACAATGATTGTACTTAGCTTATCTTAATATTGAAGAGCTCTATATATCTTTTCTAATTGTTACTATTTCCTTTTTCTAAAAGTATAAAGATATGCTAGCTGACAACATCCTTCATAGTTTTCTATGCATTAAAGCGATCAAGAACTTTAATATTAGTGTCTTCCATTTTCAATAGACCTACTTTTAGGAGCAATATAGAGGAAACAAAGAAGTTGCAAAGATAAGTGGAAGAGTTGATAACTAAGAGGTACGTAAGGGAGGGTACGAGTCTTTGCATGATATTAGTTCTTTTAGTGCCTAAGAAGGATGACATTTAGGGATATGTATTGATTATAGAGCTATTAATACCATAATGGTAAAGTATTGTCATCCCATCCCTAGTTTAGATGATATGCTTGATAAAATATATGTTTGTTTCGTATTTTCTAAAGTTGATTTGAAAAGTGGGTATCACTGAATTAAGATGAGAGTAGGTGATGAGTGGAAAATTTCCTTGGAGGCTAAACATGGATTGTATGAGTAGTTAGTTTATGTCATTTGGTCTTACTAATTCACCTAGTAATTTTATGAGGTTAATGAATTATGTATTGTGTGTATATATAGGCAAGTTTTTAGTCATTTACTTTGAAGACATTCTAAGGTATATTAAACATTTAGAAGCATATATTTATCAATTAAGATATGTGTTTGACAAGCTAATGAAAGAAAAAACATATGGAAATTTAGAAAAGTGTTTTTTTCATGGAAAAGAATGTGTTTCTTAGTTATATTATTAGGGTAAAAGTTATCAGGGTATATGAAGAAAATGTGAAAACAAATTAGGGAATAACTGAAACCTAAATTAATAACTAAGGTAAGTAGCTTTCATAAATTGAATATTCTACTATAGATTTATTAAAAATTTTATTACAATTGTTACATCACATACTGATATTTTTAAAAACATATGGAATTTTACTGGGTTAGTGAATAAGAGAAAGCATTCGACGTCATTAAAGGTTTGTTTAGCTCCTTTGTTAGCATTACCTAAATTTTCTAAAACTCTTGAGATTGAGTTGATGTCTTATAATTATATATTGAAGCTATGTTAATGCAAGACTAGAGGCTAATATTTTATTTCAATAAGAATTTCAATAGGATAGCCTTACACTACTTAAACTATGACAAATAACTTTATGTATTGGTGAGACTATTAGGGGCACGACAACTTGACCTATGACTTAAGGAGTTTGTGACACGTATCAACCATAAGTTATTAAAGCAACTTAAAGAATAAGGTAGGTTAAAAAACACCATGAAAAGTGGGTGAAATTTATTGCAATATTTCTATAAGTTATTAAGTATAAACAATATAAATTATGGATAATGTTTCACTCATTACGAGCTCCCTCTTACTTCTCACTACCCTATCATAGATGCTCCTGCATTTAATGATTCTTTGAGTTCTTCATCACTATTATAGTTCTCCCATATTTTCAGAAACACTGCCTTTCAAACCCCCTCCTCTTCTTCTTTCCCAATTTGAATTGGGGTTCTTTGCCTTTTTTGGTAGCCCACTTAATTCCCCATAAAACTTGGGTTTTGACAATTAACTAATATTGGTAAGTGTTACCTGGATCCACCTAATCTCTTGACCTTATGTTGGAGAATGAGCAATTTTCTCCTCTTAGAACTTTCCAATAGGCTAATTATTCTTAGAAGCTAGAAAAACATACTTAGAGTGTGTAGTGGGAGATCTATAATCGTTTAGGAAGCTTCATTATATAGCTGGTACAAAAAATGGCCTTGTCACTCCTCCAGCAAAAGTACTACATAAGGATGCAAACAAGTGGAAATATTCACTAGTCGGATACTTTGGAGAAAAGAATAACCTTCTTTTTAGTTTAAAATTAGGCTGACACAAATAGGAAGAAATGGGGTCTCCATTCTACAATAATAATTGAGGATGCTCTATTCTTATTTAAGTTCTCTTTAGAGGAAATGGATGGCAAGGTAATGGATATGGGGCCTTCGTACATATAAGGTAAGCTTTTGTTTTTAAGGAAATGGGAAATGGGATTCAAGTAGGATAAAAATGAAATAAGATCTATCCCAATATAGGTAAATATACATAAAATCCTCTTGAATACTACTCATTTAAAGTTTGAGTCATTTAGCCAGTTCTATTGGAACCCCCTAGCTATGGATGACAACACTGCAAATAGTAAAACAGTGGGCTATGTAAGGGTGTGCATTGAAGTTGAATATAAGAAGATCAAGCCAGATAGTATTCCGATCATAAAGTTCAATATTGGTGGAGAATTGGTTAAGGATAAATTTTGCTATCCTATCCATGGAAGCCCTATTGGCCCCCTGAAATTTTTTTCCGTTAAATTAAGCATAATAGTTTATAGAATAAATGCATAAGAATGAATTGAGGGCATTTTTGGCATGTGAATTAAGTACCAAAAGAACCTAAGCTTATAAGGAAGGGTAAAGTGGACTTTTGAGACTCATTAAGGGTACTTTGGGAAAGAAAAGAATTGTGGTCTTGTTATCTTAGGAGAGTGACAAACGTGAATGGGAGAGAAAAGAAGACAAAAACGTGAAGAAGAGAGGTTTCGAAGAAGAGTAAAAAGAATAGAGCCTTAAACTAGGTCATGATTTCTCTTAGTCTTAAAGAGAATATTTGAGTTTATTCAAGAAGTGAAAAAGAAAGAGGAAGGAAAGCACTTTCTTTAAAGTCAAGAATCTCATTAATTGGTGAGGATTCACTGTAAGTCATATTTTTATCTCTTGGAGTTTTGAGAGGTTTTGGTTTAAAGAGCTTTAGAAATATACGAGTTAAGTATTCTAGAATTCATTGTAGTGAATGTGTATTATAAGTTAGGCAAATCTGAATTTTTGTTGAATGGAAGTTATGTCTTTATGAAGGAAGTCAAGGAGGGATTCAAGAGAGGCAAGGGAATCAAGAGGAAGGGCATCCTTAACTCCGATACCTAAGCAAGCAAGGATTTTTAAAGTGGGTTATAGTTTTATGATGAAGCAATAAACCATAAATGTTTTTCTTTCAACAATTTCAATTATAGCATAAACTTGCATTTGTTTGTTCCGGTTTGGTGTAGCATAAAGTGTTATATGTTGCTGCATGTTTTACATACAAAAGTGTTTTCTTCAAAGTTGCATACTTTATGAAACCATGTTTCGGATATGAAAAGAAAGTTTCCAAGAAGCTGCCATTTTGGGCAGTAAGTTTTCAAGATCATGAAAAATATGTGTTATGTGGGTTTGTGGTGGTCTCCTAAGTTAAGTCAAGTGCACTTGTCTAAAGGCTTCTTCCACCTGCCCGCTAGTGGCATGGAGCTCCTTTATGGACTCCCATAAGTTCACGGCCACGCAAGACCATAAATTGGAATTGCGCTAGTACGTTCAGTTCACAGCTACACAGGACCCTTAAGGGAAATGTGTAGTACGTTCTATTTTAGATCCACCCGAACCATTCTGATGTGCTCATGATTCATTTGACAAAATGAATGCATGCATGATTTGTAATTGAATATGTTTTGTTTGTGTAAAAAGGTTTTCTGCTTGTTACTAAGTTATAAACCTGTTACCCACAAGCTATAAGCTCACCCCCTCCAACTTCTGTCTAATTCAAGTGAAGCACAAGAAAGTGAGTAAATTCAGGGTACAAGGCAACTCCCAGTCTGTAAATGTTTTGTTGTAATTCTTAAGATTGATCTTTGAGAACTAAGGCTTTAGCCACCTTTCAAGTTTTATTAGTCTAAATGTACTGATGTATTACGACTTGTAAGGTTATTAAAGCCTTGTAAGATAAATAAACATTTGGGGATGTATAAAATAGATGTATGTATGGTTCCGTGCATGATTATGATTCCTGGTTAAGTTTTTACATTGCATGTGTTGATCCAAAATATTGAGGTGTGAGAAGCGATTAATGTTTACGTGTAAGTGATTCGTACATGAGTTTGGAATAAATGAGAGTAGTTGAGAAGGATAATGGATTGCATTAAATAAGATAGACGCAAAGGAAAAAT
>JANIIA010000190.1:19100888-19116287 GCA_027478495.1 Erythroxylum alaternifolium
GTAAGTTTACCGACTGTATTAGAAACATTCCGATGCTAAATTTACATACGGGTAAGCCACCGGTCGGTAAATTTAGCAACGGAATAAATCGGACGGTCGATAACTTTTACGCTGATGTTACCGACGGTTTATCTTTTCGGTCAGTAATTTTACCGACGGTATGCAAACTTTCCGTCGGTGAATTTAGCTACGGTCGAATCTCTGACGTTTTTGATCGTCGGTTTATTCCATCGGTAATTTGGTAGTTCGATGGAATATTTGTCGATTCCGTCGATAATTTCCTTCTGTAATTCACTATTTTCTTGTGGTGCCTAATGCTCATGGATCCACTTAAGACCATCCATAGGTTGGACAATCCAATGGACCCAACAACCCAGTACCTAATAACTTATTTCCTCACTAAAATTACCAACCCAATTCCACTCCCCGCTAACACATATAGCCCAACTCTAGAATGCATACTTATAACCAAATCAATTTTACCAACCCAAAAATAATAATAATTGACCATTTTTGTTGAAGATTTTAGTTGCTATATATGGATTTTTCCTTAATTCACAATGCTCATGCTTTATCCACCTTTCAAACCTTCAAAACCACCACTAATAATCTTTTCTCCAACATTATTAAAACTTTTTGATACAATGTAGCTCCTGAACTCAATAAAGGTACCTTTGCCTAATACTTGAACTCTAATGGCATAACTTACCATATTTCTTGCCCTTATACTCCACAAAAAAATGGTCTTGCTGAATGAAAAACTCGTCACATTACTAAAACATGCCTTACTCTTTTTCTCCATGTTTTTCTTCATAAGATTTTTTGTTTTGAATAATTTTCAACTAATATCTATCTCATCAACTTATTAACTACTCCAGTCATTCATTACAAATCTCCTTATGAAACACTCCTCTATATCCCACCTAATCTCTCTCTCATCTACAAGTTTTTGGATGCACTTATTTTACCTTTTTAGGATCCACTTATATATGCAAACTCACATCTCAGTCTACTTTATGTATTTTCCTTAGCTACTACTCCAAGTATAAAGGGTATCACTGCTTTAACCCTAAAACCCCTAAATTCTACATTTCTTGACATGTTTATTTCCATAAACGTAACTTCCTCTATGCCACCTGTCTACCCTTAACCTCTTCAACTTTTTCCTCATCCCTCATTTCCATACCTTTACCCTTCAACCATATTTTCGCTAACACTTTACCTCTTCCTCAACAACCTTTATCCTCGTATCATCCAATGATCACATGTACTCGTGATCGCAACAATGTTCCTTATTCCTCCCATAACATATGACTTACTCCGCACTTACTACTTTTACTCCTGATCCCAAATATTTCACTTAAGCCAACAAATTTCCTTATTAACACTAGGTTATGCTTGATGGGTTCACAACTCTACATCACAATCATACTTGGACTCTTGTTCCATCTCCACCCAATACCAACATCATTGGTTGTAAATGGGTGTTTCGTACAAATGAAATATAATGGATTCATTCACCATTATAAAGCTCAACTTTTTACTAAAGGATATCATCAAGCTTTGGGGATTGATTACATACACATTCAGTTTTGTTATCAATCCTACTACTATTCTTATTATTCTTACCCTTGTCCTCTCTCAAAATTGGTTTATTTGCCAACTTGATGTTAACAATGCTTTCCTTTATAGTCATCTTCAAGAATAAGTTTTTATGTCTCTACCTCTTGGCTTTACAAACCCTCAATTTCCACATCATGTTTGTCGTCTACATAAAGAACTATATGGTTTGAAGAGTCTCCTCGAGTTTGGTTTCATCTCTTAAGTCAAGAAGTTCTTAATCTCAACTCCACATCCTTAAGTTCTATTACTTCCCTGATTATTCACAAAACTACATCTCATAACACCTTTGTCTTAGTTTATGTGGATGATATCTCGGTTATAGCTTTTTTACCCTCCTTTATTTCTTCCTTTATCCATGATCTTCACATCACTTTCTCCATTAAAGACTTAGGTCCACTCCATCACTTTCTTGGTTTTGAAGCCACAACTACCTTTGATGGTCTTCTTCTCAATCAATCCTCTTACACCAGAGATTTCCTTTTTCGATCTAGTCAAAAAAATTCTAAACCTGATCACACTCCCATTACTCCATCCCTTCCTCTATCTAAAAATCATAGACACCCACTTTTTGATCCTACCGAGTATTATGGTACTATTGGTGCTCTTC
The DNA here is from genome assembly GCA_027478495.1 of Erythroxylum alaternifolium. Taxonomy (NCBI): domain Eukaryota; kingdom Viridiplantae; phylum Streptophyta; class Magnoliopsida; order Malpighiales; family Erythroxylaceae; genus Erythroxylum; species Erythroxylum alaternifolium. Next base: position 19,103,119 of record JANIIA010000190.1, read on the forward strand.
AACATCTTTTAGTCACTCGTCTTGATATTCAATTTGTTGTCAACAAAGTTTGTCAATTCTTACATTGCCCTACTAATATTCACTATATTACAGTTAGACGGATTCTACGATATCTTCACTCCACACCCTCTCCTAAAATTAATTTCTTAAAATCACCCTCTCTTACCTTAAATGCATAATACTATAATGCTAATTGGACTTGATGTCCTAATGATCATCATTCTATTTTGGGCTACTGCATCTTTCTTGGCTTAATCTAATCTCTTGGAGAGCTAAGAAATAGCCTACTATTGACAGATCTAGTATTAAAGTCGAATACAGCAGTATTGCTCTCACATTGCAAAACTCTGTTTTGATGAAATCTCTCCTTGGCGAAATTGGTTTATCATGCCTTATACTGATTCTTTGGGGTGACAATTTTGGTGTCACCTTCCTTGCCTCTGATATAATTCCTAGTGCTCGTATCAAGTATATTCAAATTGACATTCACTTTGTACGAGACTTGGTTGCCATTTTGGCTCTCTCTGTCGCCTTTGTAAATCATATTACTGATATTATGAACAAAGCTCACATTTTAGCAACTTCATGACAAGCTCACGATTACATGTCTTCATGAGCTTAAGAGAGGCTGATAACATCTAAAAATCTTAACTACCAGTAATAAGATCATCAATATCATTTTATGGACATGCAAAAATCATTCAATTATATATTTTCACTTATCTTTTGTTCTTCACCGTGTATATTAAGGCTTCAAAGCATTAAATTTGTAATCATCAAAAACATACAATACAACTCTCCTTTATTTCAACATGCTCCGCGATTGATCCATTTTTCCTATTAGCAAATAACATGAAGATAACTATGATGGTAGATTTTTAAACTTGTATCTGTCAGCTATAAACGGTTCAAAGCTCGGATTACTCTCGTTATAGAAGTTATTTCCTTACAGCCCTTACAGCAAAACTATTCGGAGTATATCGTCAGGGAGCATAAATTTATTCATCTACATTGGTTTTAGGGCCTTTAAACCAGTGCCTAGCACTAAATATCCAAGAAGAAACGACAAGAATCAGCAAGCCGCCAACAGCAACAGGAGTGTAATTGAGTGTCTTATTGGTGATGGGGTAGGCTACAGGCAAAGAGAAGAGCACAGAGATGATTGCCACCCAACAGACTGCGGTCCAACCAACATGAATGCTATAACGACCCAAGTTAAACGGTCCTGGGATGAAAGATTTGCGTGCCAAAGTCACCCTAAAGAAGGTGGGTAGGGCATAAGCAATGTACAATCCAATGGTTGCAATGGATACCATGGCTTGAAATGCCACTTGGCTACCAAGATACTGCATAACATGACACGAAGCAGGATGAATATGGTACTATAAGAACAAGAAAAGAAGGTACGTGCAAGTATGGATTAGATGATCAACACATAAAGTGGTAGGTGAAAAGGAATGATACAAACAGAAAAAACTACCACAGGTCACATGTCATACCGTTAATGCCATGCAAAAAGATATGCATGCAGAGAGCCAAACAGCATTAATAGGGACCTCCTGCTTGTTCACTTTGTGCCAAACTGATGAGCATGGCATGGCCCCATCTCTAGAAAATGCATACGCCATCCTGAAAATAAATATATACAACTTTGAGTTGGTACTATCTCATTAAGTGCTTATTAATTTGAGATGCCAAAAATAGAAAAGGAAAAAAAAAGATGAAAGATAAAGCATGAATACCTGGAGTTGCTCGTCATTGAACTCATACCACAGAAAAATATGGCAATAGAAACAGCTCCTAAGCAAACAATTCCCCCGACTCCACTGCCATATCTGTTCTTGAATACTGAGTAAAATATTTGTGCAATAGCATATCCACCAGCATCGTTGTCTGTACTCAGGAGATAAGGGATGTTGGTTACCGCAAAGGTGACTCCTATTATGTAAAGCCATCCAAATATCGTGGATATCCCGATGGCACTAATTATTCCCTTTGGTCCGTTCTTATCAGCATTCTTGGTTTCCTCTGTCTATGAAAACAGTTCACAGGAAATAAGATTACTAAGTTTCACGTCTTCATTAATTACATAGCTCAAACAAAAATATAACAAAATTCTAATCCCACTCGTAAAATTTTTACATACTAGCTATTTGTTGAAGCTCTAATAATAATATGCTCTAGGGTTAAGGAAATTGTGTTTCTTCAATTTCTTCTTAGTGTTAACTATCAAACAATATAACAAACTAGAGTAGATGCATAATGTCTTGCTTTCTCATCAATGCATTTGCTCTCTTCTTAGTAACAGTTGTAAAAGGTTCTACATAGATACTAGACGCGTATGTCTTACTTTCTCATAAATGCATTTGCTCTCTTCTTAATAACAGTTGTAAAAAGTTCGACATAGATAGGTCTTTCTTTCTTACATGTCTCTGAAAGTTAACAATCATCTTCAATTTAGCCTAGATTTATGTATTTAATTATGTGTAATTATCATCTTGATTTTTCTTCTTTATTTAAACTCATCCAACATGTATAAATGTACCTATAATATTCATGTATAGATACACTAAAGTATAGAATTCTCTTCAACATTCTTTTTCTGCTCTTTTTTTTATAGTATTAGAGCCTAATTATATCTTTAAAAAGTAAAAATTTCTAGGATTTTTCTTTCAAAGTTCTTTTGGGGCCTTTTGTCTCCTTATTCAGCATTCTTAATTTACTCCAAAAACAAGCCTATACTAGATTGTTTCTCTGATTGAGTAGATCAAGAACCGTGCAAATAACACCACAAGAAACTCTCCCATTTACCCTCACGAATCTGTTAAAGTCCCTCCATCCACAAAACGCCAACTAGAAGCGTCGGGAGGAAGAAAAGAGGTTAAAAGACGTTACTTTGGACAAATCAAAACAACACTGTTTAAACTCAAAATGACAACTCTTCACAACTTTCCTCTCTGGCCACATCATCAGCCATGTAGGTGCCACGTCAACAGCCACATAATCAAACAAGATCCTATCATCGCCACATCATCCTAGTCATCTCCATATTAACATCCTACTTAGCATCACTTCATTAGTTCACATCAACCTATTAGTGCCATGTCAGCATCTTGCTTATCTACCATGTGTCCTTGCACCATTTATATGCATGTTAGATATGTTCTTCATCAGCTTGGTTTAGTTCGATTCGATTTGATTCAAAAGGGTTAACTAAAACTTGACCACCCAATTCAACCATTTTTTTTCAGGTCTTTTATAGATCAGACCAGTTCCTAAGCTTTTTGACATTCCGAATCCATTTTTGAGGTTAAGTTGATCAAATTTCAACTACACAAAAAAGTTTTCTCCATTTTATTTCCTTTTCCTCATTATGGATAACTTTAAACTCTCCTAATACATTTCAAACCCTATCAATGTTACATTTCACGGATCCAACTATGATTTATGGGCTAAAACTGCGGTTTTTTTTTTATGGAAGGCTCCTCTAGCAAATTATTACTGGTGAAATACCAAAACCAACTAAGACGTTAAATGAAGAAGAGAAGAAATTTATAGAGCGTCCACCTTCTTTGAATGGAATGAATCATCAGATCCTAACATGATTCTGAAATATATATGTTTAAGTAATCAAACTTGATTTTTAATGTAATATAGCTAAGGATGTATTCGATTTTTTAAAGAATCGTTACTTTATATATGATGAAGTGAATTAGTTTCAGCTTTATTGAAGACTTCATCACAAGCTATGTGTCAAAACTATAAGAAATTTGGATCAAATATCACTTGGAGATCCTTTATGGCAAAGTCCTAGTGCAGCCACCATCTATGCAACTCTCCACGATCGCTAGTATATCTGGCATATTTTGATGACACTTTAAGAGAAATTTGAGTCCATTCATAGCTCTCGTCTCCATCGAGGTTCCTTGCCAACTCTTGGCACCGTGATCAAAGAATTAATTATAGAAGAAAGATGACATGATGCACTTCATATGGAAAAATCTAGTCCATCTACTGATGTTGTTCTAGCCACTCAGACCTCATTCTCTCAGAGTTCTCAAAATTCAGTTACAAAATCTTATAAGGAATCTTGTTGCTATTGTAAAAGGTCAAGCAATCATATTTAGGAGTGCAGAAAATGACTTCGACAGAATTTTGAACAAAGTAATTCTTCTAAGCCCCCTTAACTTCCTTCTACTACTATTGCTGCCACCATGGTGGGTCTTTAAAAGATCTTTATGCTCTCCTCCAACAACTTTAGCCTAATTTAGGAACTACCTCCTCATTTGCCTTGTATGTCACATCAGATACTACCTCGTAATGGCTAGCTGTAATTATATGACCTCTGATCGACATATTATTTATAAAACTAACAATTATAATATGCATGTAAAAAGTATAGGCACCACCCAAACACCTAAATTAGCTTTGCCTGTTGCTTTTCTTATGCCTAAACTATCTTTAAATGTCATTTTTATTAGTCAATTATGTGACTTTGATGTTAACTTATCTTTTTTAAGTGGTGATTATGCTATACAGGATCTATGATTTAATCATATATCTCCTACTAGATTAGGATCTTTGATTTCTAGTGGTTTCTTTAAGTTCTGTTAAAATCGAACCCTATACTTGTGTTTCATGTCAATTATCTAAAAGTCATGCTTTACCTTTTCTCTCAGCGATTCTATTTCCTTAGCAGCTTTTGATATCATTCATTATGATATTTAGGGTCCTATTCCTCATGATACTATGGGTGATGTCAAATATTATGTGATCTTTGTTGATAATTTCTCTTGTTATACATAGATCTATCTCATGCGCCATATGTCTGAATTATTCTCTATTTACTCTCGTCTGCTAATATGATTCAGACTCAATTTTCTTGAAAAATTAAAATACTTCACACTAATAATATTATAGAATACAAAGATACAAATTTCACCTAATTTCTTGCTCCACAAGGTATTATTATCCAAAGATCTTGTCTAGGTACCTCTCATCAAAATGGTCAAGCATAATGAAAATACAAACACATTCTTGATAATATTCGAGCATTCCTTATATCTACTTAGAGAAGTAACTCTTAGTGTATATACTATAAATTGTATTCCTTCTCATGTCATGGATAACATCTCTCCAATCCATATAAACATCTGAGTAATCATACACCTGATTATCAAACTCTCAAAGTTTTATGATGTACTTGTTTTGTTCCCTTACAACCTTATGAATGCATCAAATTAGAACCACCGACACGCTTATGTTGTTTCTTAGGATATGGAATATAACACAAAAGGTATTGATCCCTTGTCACGGAGACTTTTTTTTTAAAAATTAATTAAGTATATATTGAAAATATTTAAGAAGTCAATAATACAACTTCCAGAGGTTTATACACTCCCATGCCAAAACAACAAACAACAACGCAACATCATACCTTTGTTAGTCACAGAGAACTTATCAAAATGACCACGCATCTAAGCCATTATATTACATAGGATCACAACGTTTCAAGATCAGCGAAGGTTTTGGATAAAAGAGGTAAATTTCCCCCTCCTCTGTAAGTTTGATGCCCATAATCCCTTGTCACAGAGACTTTGTATCTCTCATCATGTAAGCTTTTAGGAACATAAGATGTTTTTAAGCTTTTAACAATTTTGAGTTAGTGAAGCCCCTTGTCAATTCTTTTATAATCCTACTATATCTCTTTTCCTGACATTTCTCTTGCAAGTAGCCCATCTAGCTTGCCTTCACTTACACTTGCTCCCATGGCATCCTCTCTAACTGTGGATCCACCAAATGACCATCCCTCATCAGAATCTCTCCCTCCACTACTAGAGCTTTGTTGTACTGATCATATAATTCAACCTTTTTTCTGTCTTCGTGATTTTCATATTGTCTTTTTATAAATCTCGCACCTATTGCAAAGCTAGTTTTAACGCTTTATGGCAATAAGCAATGGCAGAAGAACTAAAAGCACTTACCCATACAAGTACCTAGGACTTGGTTGATTTACCTATAGATAAATCAGTTGTAAGTTGCAAATGGGTTTATAAAATCAAGACTCGAGTAGATGGATCAATAAAAAGATACAAATTAAGCCATGTTGCTAAAGGATTCACTCAGGAATATGAAATTAATTATGAGGATTGACTTTCACTTACAATCTCATTGTTGTTGTTGCTAGTAAAAAATGGCAGTTATTCCCAGTAGATGTCACGAATACCTTTCTCAATGGCCATCTCACAAAAGAAGTATTTATATAACCTCCCCTGCAGTATGACCATCCCCTAATGGGTTTGTCATCTCCATAAATCTTATAAAGATTAAAACAAGCTCCTCAAGCCTGGTTTGCAAAATTTAGTTCTACCATTGGCTATCATGGGTTTCAGTCTAGTTATTATGATGATGCCCTATTTCTTTGCAATATTAATCAAAGTTACACTCTTTATCTTCCCTACATGGATGATATGATCATTGGTGATGATAAACATGGTATCATTGTTCTTAAGTCCTTTCTCTATTAGCAGTTTTAGATGAAAGACTTGGATAACCTGCACTTTTTTCTAGATCTTAAGATATCCTCTAATGAATTTGGATACTATCAGTTACAAGCTTAGTATGCTACTTAGGGGTGGGAAAAAAACCTAAAAAAATCGAACCGACCCGTAAAATCGAAGAAACCGGGCCAAACCAAACCAAACCAACGTGATGGATGGTCGGTTCGATTTTGGATATTGAAAAACCGACTATATCGGTTTGGGTGCGGTGTAGGCAAAAAAATTTTCAAACCAACCCGAACCAAATCGATCAACTAAAAATAAAAAAAGTTTGTATTTTTTTATACTTTTAACTCTAGGTATATAAGGTAAGTTTGCAACTTTGCAAGTATAACAATCACCCAATAGGTCCTAAAATGAAATAAAAATATTGAACATGTACTAAAATTGTCCCAAATTTTAAGGCCTAAGATTAGGGCCCAAACCGATTGAAGTAACCGAACCGAATCGCAAGGCAAACCGAATTTTCAGTTTCATCTGACATTCGGTTCGGTTCGCTTTTCTTGTGGGGTAAAACTAATTATTCGGTTCGGTTCGGTTTAACAGTCAAAGATCGACTGAACCGAACCGTGCCCACCCCTAATGCTACTAAACTCATCTCTCGGGCTTTTATCACTAATACTAAGACACCTAACACTCCACTTGATTCTAATAATCACCTTTCTGCCCCTAATAAGAACCCACTTAGTGATGGTATGCAATATCGTCAATTAGTTGGCACCTTATCTATCTCACTATCTCTTGTCCAGATATTTCTCATGTTGTTCACATCATGAGGCAATTTATGACAGTACCTTGTACTACTCACTTCTCTCCTTTCTTCAAATGTTGAGGTACGTTAGAGGTACTTTGTTTCATGGTCTTCATTTTCACTACTCTTCTCTATTGGCTACAAGCCTACTATGATTCTAATTGGGCTGGAGACCTAATGGATCTTCGATCCACCACTGGTTATTGTTTTTTTATAGGAACATCTCTCATTTTATAGTGCATCAACAAACAAACAATTATCTCCCGATTCAGTTCAAAAGCTAAATATAAAGCTCTTGTTGATACTACGTCTGAACTCCTCTAGTTACAATGGTTTTTTTAAGATATAAGTGCATCTTTTTCGTCTGCAGTTCCCCTTTATTGTGGCAACCATAATGCCATACAAATTGTTCATAATGATGTCTTTCACAAAAGAACCAAACATATTAAGATCGATTGTCATCTTGTTCGACATCATATTCTTCAAGGCATCGTACAACTTGTTCCTATATCATCATAATCTCAGACTACGGACATCTTCACAAAGTCACATCCATCTTAGTACCTTGCAAATCACGTTTTCAAACTCAAGCTCTCATCTTCCACGACACCTTGAGTTTGAGAGAGGTTGTTAACACATATCTTTTACATATCTCTAGAAATCAACAATCATTTTCAATTTAGCCTAGAATCATGTATGTAATTTAATTATCATCTTGATTTTTCTTCTTTATTTAAACTCATCCAACATGTATGAATACCCCTATAATATTCATATATAGATACACCAAATTACACAATTCACCTCAATATTCTTTCCACTTCTTCAAACTTTATTGATTCCACGGGAAGATAACTATTGCTTACCATATGGGCAGACGCGTCGTACCCAGAAAGGGTGTATTGACTCATCAGAAGTCCAATAACAAAAATGTAGAATTTGTTATGGATTCCTTCACCATTATCAGAGTTGAAGTGTGTGAACACAAACTTAGCACTAGCCCTTTCTGTTGCAACACATGGTATTATAATTGTGATACCCATAACAGCTACAAAAGACAAAGTTGATCAAAAGTCAATAATCGCATTGGCAAGAACATAAAAATGTGAGAAAAATCAGAGTCATTCATTCAACGCACCTACAAGATTCCAAATAGCAGCTAGCTGTCCAAAGAATGATAATACTGAGATAGGCAGGCTATTAAGAATTGCATGTAGAAGTAAAATTCCTCCATGCATACCGATAACAACATACTTCGATGCCTGATATCCACCACCATTTGTTCCACCTGTGCTCAGAAGAATAATCACTTGAAAGAGCTGTGCAAGCGAGAAATCTATACTTGTTGTAACCGCCCACTACAAATGTAAATTCAACCAAATTGAGAGCTTATTAAAGATATTAGATCATTTGGTATTGAAGCCTAGAAAACTCCACAGTCGAGTCTCGATTATACCTGACCAACAATGTTGAACCTGCAAAATGAAAATTGATCTATTTAGCACAATGTTTCTAATAGAGAAGTTTCGCTTTTGTGAAACCACAAGTAAACATTGAATCTTTATATGGTATTATCTCAACTTTAACCACAGGAACAACTGGGAACTGGGTGACAATATTACAATCCGTTTCATGCTTCAAACACATTTGAATAAGCCAGTCAAAAGCAGTAAATACTTAGCATTTACAATTTCCATGGTTGATCGTAAGCTTAGACAAGAATTCGTTCAATGTAAGGAATCAATTTTAGTATATGTGAATACATAGACGCCTGATTAATATTTATTAGTTCCAGGTGTTTTACTTGCATCTTTTTAGAAAATGGTTCACAATACAGAAAAAAAGAGCATGCTCTCTTTTTCCTGTATTGAACTCTTTCATCCAACCGTCCTTCATCATGCCAGTTTAGACAAATTACTTGTACAAATGCATTTCTTGGTGTTAGAATGTCAGTGTATTTCAAACAATTAAATGGAATTAATCCAACAATATGAATTTGGATTAATGTCCTTGAATGGGAAAAGGAATTACCAAGAAGTCACTTTAACATTCCATACAAAGCTAAAACTTCTACAGCCAAGATGAATAAGCCGTGTGTATGGTGCTTTTAGTATTCAAAAAGCTGGATGAAAAGACTTTTAAGAAACTTATGTAGGTATCCCTACTACGACGACTTACTATACACCCTTCGATTCTAGCACCAGGTCAGTCATGACATTTTGACCCAAACAAGGGTGATAAAAGAACATGAAATTCCAAATTCCATGGTAACTAGACGCCTTTAAATGCAAGACTTAGTCTGATTGTTGACTAAAGCATTGAGGTGGGAAATGCAAGCACACGCAGCAAAAAGGGCAATGAGATCAACGGTAAAGTAGATAAGCTGTGACTCAGAAGTCATGCAGAAAACAGCAACTCAAAGTTGATATGAACATCCAAAAAGATAAAAAGAATTACCAGCCAGTAATCCACGATGCAAAGGGTGCCCATTTAGAGCCGGCAAGCTTTGCACTCCAATAGTAGAGACCACCAGAAGTTGGGTAAGCAGAGCAAATCTCAGCCATTGCTAACCCAACAAATATGGTGAACCCACAAGCTACAAACCACCCATACACCATGGAAACTGGCCCACCATAATTCAGCCCAGTGTTGTACAAGGTTGTTATACCAGTTATCACTGATACGACTGAAAATGAAAATGCAAAATTGGAAAACACCCTGCAAATCCCGGAAAAGGCTACATGATGATTCCAATTCTATGGATGAAGAGAGTAACCTGAGAAAAGGTTTCACAAAAGAAAGGTTTGTTAGAGATTTACGATAGGTCTCGCTTGAGCTCTTGCTTGTAGCCAAGCTCCTTGAGACGACGGTGCTTGAATCAAGAGAGACCTTCCCTTTTGGTGATGTGTGACTTGTGAGTCCCATCTTTCAACACTTCAAGACAGTCTTCAAGAAACAGAGAAGGACAGAAGAAAAATGGAAGGCTGTTTTCATATATATGAATCAAAAGATGCAATAATTGGCTCCCAGTTATCGTGTTCCTCCGAACTGAGTATGGGCTGTGGTTGTTTCAGTTCCTGATAACCATATCTACATCATATGGTCGTGACGTGAACCTCCCTCAATGACGTGACTCAATCTTCAGGCAAGAGGAGCCACAGAATCAGGCCCCTCAGTTTTAGACAGGTGGGAAATGATGGATATGCTTATAATATATGTATACACATCGAGATCATCTATTACTTCCCACCTTAAGTTGCAAAATTCTTTTAATGTCTCCAGGTCGGATTTTCGACTGCTCCATGCCAAGACGCCGTAACATATTGTACCTAATCATTATGTCTCTGTATTCAGAAGACGCCACAACATATTGTACCTAATCATTATGTCTCTGTATTCAGGCTAGAGGTGCGGTGTTGCTGAGGAGGACCTTGGATTCTGATTTGAGGAATGAAAATGCAGGCTTTTAATGAGCAATTATGTTAGTATTAGTGAAGCAAGTTATTGTATCAAAGCCCCAGCTCGTAAATTTAATTTTTCGCTCTTACTTTCAAGCTTTCAGACTTCAGAAAGACAGTTAAGACGTCGATGAGCTGACTGCTATTTATTTGTGACAATATCTTAAAAGTTACCAGTTAAAATGAAGTTATCATGTTGTTTAGCTTAAGATTTCTAGTCTAGATTATGTTACCCAAAACTTTAGGTTGCGTGTGGCATCTCTACGAGTGAAAAAGAGGAGAAAAACAAAAGTAGTAGGGATGAGTTGTCTTGTAGTGGCCAACTCCAATCACTTTAACTTAGACTGAAATGCTAATTTAACAATAACACCTGTATTATTGTTTGTGTGGAATGGCAGTCCATATAACTATTGACCAATAAAAAAATTTACTGTTAAGAAAAAAGTAAAAGAAAAAGACTTACCAACCAGTAATCCAGGAAGCGAAAGGACCCCACTCAGTCCCAGCAAGCTTAGCACTCCAGTAGTAAAGACCACCTGTCGTGGGATAAGCAGAGCAAATCTCAGCCATTGACAGACCCACCATCATCGTGAACGTGCAGACAATCGGCCAACCGTATATCATAGTCAAGGGCCCACCGTAAGTCAGCCCAGTGTTGTAGAGTGTAGAGATCCCGGTAATCACCGACACCACAGTGAAGGCCATTGAAAAGTTGGCTATCGCCCTGCCAGTGCCACCCAACAAATTCCAATGAATTTCTAGCTAATTAATTGAGTAAAAGAACAATTAAGCGATACTTACGAGAGAGTGCGATTGAGCTCATTCTTATAACCCAGATGTCTCAGGCAACGGTCGTCCGAGCTAAGGGTGTCCTCAATGCCATCGCTGCTGTGGAGAGGAATATAAGGACCTGAATCTTCCAAACTTCTTATTCCACTCTCCATTGCTGTCTCTGTTTTCTTTGCAAAGTTGAACCTCCAGTTTCCATGTTTTTATAGCACATAACAGTTAGCCACTTCTAGCTAATAGTCAACACAATGCTCACAAGTCACGTGAAATGAAATGAGACAGTGACACGTTTCACAATTCCCGAGCCAGGTGTCCTCATTGTTGCATAGAAATACAATCTACTTATTTTAGTTAAATTAATTAATCTTAATTTTAAAATTAATCCTAATTAAATCTAATAATAACACCACAGAGGAACAACATAAGGGAAAAAATTAGAACCTATAATACTGAGGTCATTCATTCATTAATCAAATTATTCCTAGCCCTCTTATCAAGCTTTGTTTCCCTCTAGGTTTGTTATTAGATTTGATCTTCTGAATCTTGCCTTTTGAGATGTCCCATATTTTCATTATAATTTTGGGTTCAAATATTGGATTAATTTTAAAATTAAGATTAATTAATCTTAATTTTAATTTGTTTTGTGATTAAATTTGATGGGATTTGTTTGATTTTGAGAGACATAAAGATTATGTAGTTGAGTTTGGTTACTCATTTCTTAAAAATGAGTGAGAAAAAGACTATTTTTTCATCCTTTCATTTTTACGCATGATTATTAGCCTTTGTACACTTCATTTTTGTTACAAAAGCATCAATACCTCCAAATATTTCTTTATCAACTTGTTTGAATAGAAGAAAGTATTTCAATTCCCCGTATGAATTCTAATTGTGATAGTAGCTATGCTTATCATCTCTAAGGATAAAATTATGCATTTCGATATATGAGTGTAAAAAGAATTCAACTATCCATGTTAAGTCAAGTAAAGTGGCTTTGCAAAAAAAGACTAATAAGATAAAATATAAAGCTTTCATGACAAATTTTTTTTTGGGAACCACTTTTGATTGTAGAAATATGAGTTAGTCTTATTCACTATTATTTATAAACTCTTTCACTATTTTGAAATTTTTTTATTTTTAACAAGACTTTCAAGTTTAAGATAGTTTCTTTCAAAACACTCTTTTCTAAATAGATTTTTTTTTATTCTTGTACTTAATGAGTAGCATATCAAGCACATTATCACCCTCAAATGACAATAAAGTCGTAGCCAATACTAAATGCAAAAGAAGGGTAGATACATTTTTGAGAAACTAAGCTGCAAGAAAAGTGTTCTCTCATCTACATTTTTTCCTATTTATCCAACAGCTAGTCATGAGCTAGTCTCTCGTGACTTACGCTTTCTGATGACTTACGTTTCTTTCTTATTTCAATTTTTAAGTTAGGCTTATGCAGTACGGTAAGGACAAGTACTTATTCATTGCAGCTTTCAAACGCAGTCACATATTTGGATTTACGGCCGACAACTGCAAGTTGGAGAAAACTGCGATGTCACCGCAGACATAGATAAGCAAAAAGGGGGCTACGGTAGGAAACTGCTTATACGGTGAAAATTT
>JANIIA010000190.1:19116387-19134352 GCA_027478495.1 Erythroxylum alaternifolium
CTAATGTTCATCTGTTCTGTGCGATTACTATGGTAAATATGGTCACATTAGTCATTCTTGTGATTTTCGTAAAAAGAAATTATATCAAATGTATGTTTGAAAACCGAAAGGTCAAACTACTACCCCGAAAGGACGTAGAAAAATTTAGGTACCTAAAATAAGATAATGCTTTCTGCAGATATGTTTCAAAACAGAGACAATGGAGAATTAATGGATAATTGATAGTTGTTATTTGAGACACATGATAGGTGAAATATTACTTCAAATATATTGAAAGAAAAGACAAAGGTAATGTTGTCTTTACGGACAAAAATAAAGCAAAGGTCACCAGAATTTTTAAAATTGGTGATTCTGACTCTACCTCTATTGATAACGTTCTTTTTGTTGATGATTTGAAACATAACTTGTTGAGTGTGAGTCAACTATGTGATAAGGGTTACAAAGTAATTTTTTATGCATCTCATTGTGAAATTGTTAATTTTCATAATGATAATATTATGTTTGTTAGTCTTGAAAATCATAATATATATTGTGCTCAACTAGAAAACATGTCCTCATAAAGTATTAAGTGTTTTGTTTCTTTAGAAAAGGATTTGTTTATCTAACACAGAAGATTTGGATATGCCAACATGAGCATTATATCAAAATTATCCAGAAATGAGTTAGTAAGAGGACTATCGACTTTAAAGCTCAAAAGTAATCAGGTTTGTGAGGCTTGTTTAAAAGGTAAACAAGTCAAAAGTAGCTTTCCTCCTAAAAATATTGTGTCTACGAGCCAATCACCTGAACTTATGCACATGGAATTATTAGGTCCCACTAGGACTCAAAGTGATAAACATTATGGTTTTTTTCTAGTAGATAATTACTTTAGATTTATATAGGTTTATTTCTTATAAAATAAAGATGATGCTTTTGAAGTGTTTAAGAAGTTTTGCAAAAAAATTCAAATAGAAAAAGGGTACTGCATCACTTTAATTCTGAGCGATCATGGAGGAGAATTTGATAATAAAAAGTTCGAAGAATTCTATGACGACAACAACTAACTAAAATGATGAAGAGCATCTATTGGTACCTAAAAATACATCGAAGAATCAAAATACATTTATAATACCTTCAGAATTACCAAAATCAAGAAGGCCCCTTTGAAACTAGAACAAAGCAAGCTCCTTCATCTCCTTAGGAGCCTATGCAATGAAAAACACCAAGAGAATGAAAAGGTCTTGATACACATCAGTATATTCTTGAAGATCCCTCTAAAATTCTAAGAACAAGATCATCATTCAATAACATTTTTGTTGCTCTCATCTCATAAATAGAATCAAAGACCGTTGAAGAGGCCCCTACTAACAAAAACTGGGTGTCAGTTATGAAAGAAAAACTGAATCAATTTGACAAAAACAAAGTCTGGAATCTAGTACCTCGTTAGATTTGGTGGGTATTTCAAAACAAGCTTGACATAAATGGTAAGGTGATAAGAAACAAAACTAGACTTATAGCTCAAGGTTACAATCAACATGAAGGTACTGATTTTAAAGAAACTTATACACTTGTTCCTAAATTGGAATCGATTAGAATTTTACTTGCCTTTGCATGCTATTGAAACTTCAAGTTATTCTAAATGGATTTCAAAACTACATTCTTAAATGATTACATTAACAAAGAAGTATTAAGCAACCCTCGAATTTTGAAGATGAAAACCATCTAGATTACGTGATGAAGTTAACTAAAGCTCTGTATGGTTTAAAGACGCTCCTTGAGTATAGTATGAGAGGGTAAGTAACTTTCTACTTGAGAATAACTTTGAAAGCGAAAAGATCAATAAAACCTTATTTATTAAGAGAAAGGAGAATGATTTACTAATAATGCAAATATATGTTGATGACATAATATTTTGTGCTACTAATCCATCATTTTGCAAAGAATTCTCAATATTAATGTATGGGGAGTTTGAAATGAGCATGATGGGAGAATTATTATTCTTTCTCAGATTACAAATAAGACAAACAGAAAAAAGAATCTTCATTAGACAATACAAATACACAAAGGAACTTATTAAGAAATATCATTTTGAGAATGCCAAACTGATAGGTACTCCCATGTACACTAGAACTAAACTTGATAAAGACGACAAAGGAAAAGCTACAGATGAGACAAAGTATAGAGGAATGATTGGATCACTACTATATCTTACAAGCTCAATACCAGACATTATGCTTAGTGTGCGTTTATGTGCACGCTTTTAATCAAATCCAAAAGAAAGTCACCTTTAAGTAGTCAAAATAATCTTTCAATATCTCCACAAAACTATTGATTTTGGACTATGGTATCCAAAAATTGATTCATTTGACATAGTGGGCTATTGTGATGTAGATTATGCAGGTTATAAAGTCAATCAAAAAAACACAAGTAGTGACTATCAATTTCTTGGAAGATGTCTAGTATCTTGGTCCTACAAGAAGCATTGCACAACGCTTTCAATGACTGAAGAGAAATACATAGCAGCTGCCAGTTGTTGTGCTCGAATCTTATGGATAAAGTATCAACTACAGGATTTTTCTCTAAACTTTTCTCATATTCCTATATTATGTGATAATATTAGTATTATAAATCTTTCTAAAAGTCATGTGCATCATTTTAGGACCAAGCATATAGAAATCAAACATCATTTTCTTAGAGATCATGTTTTAGAAGGAACCATTAATCTTTTTCATGTTAATACTAAGAATCAAGTGGCTAACGTTTTTACCAAGCCACTCTCTAAAGATAGATTTTGCGTGTTAAGAAAAGAGCTTGGTATGTGCAAACTCTCTGATATTATTTCTGCATGAATTTTCTCTACCATTTGTCTTTGCATTTTATTTAGCAGTCTCCTTCTATTATGATTCCTTACAAACTCTCTCTTAGTTTAATAGGCTCCTTAGAGTCTAAAAGGCCCCTCTCAGTTTAGAAGCCTCCTCTTAGGTTAGTAGGTTTCGTTTAGATTAGAAGGCTCCTCTTCTTTTCAGAAGGCTTCTCTTGGGTTGACATTCTAAGTGACAAATGTCCTAAAATTATGAAGTCAATAATGGCACCATTTCAGTCTTTTTAAAAATGCACACGTAGTCTAGCAACTTTACTTACGCATCTGTCAAAAGATAGGCAACCGATTATGCTTCCTATTTGGCCTATATGTTTACTCATCCTTTCACGTGATCATTGCTTAGGAACCAGTTAGTATATCTTAAGGAAACTTCTCTTGTCTTTGTCATTCTCATCTGCGCCGCTTATACCCACAGAGGTGACAAGACTTTGTAGCTAGAGATCGGTGTTGATTGAGTATTTTCAGGCTTGTGTTTCTCTTTTCTCTTGTTGTTATTTGTTTCGCATTTGATAAAGATGATGATTAGCTTTATATGCCTGATTATTGATTGAATGACTGCAAAAAATTTAAGGATCCTCCTCTCCTGCACGTGTGAGATTTCATGTTCTAAGTGCTCCAAATTGGTCTAAATTCAACAACAACAACATCAAGAAGCACAGACAATAGGAGTGAACTCTTTCTCGTCAAATCTGATTTTTTTTGCAGCTTTAGAAACTCCATGACTGTCCATAATCGTCTATAACTTAATTCTTTTATTCCCAGAAATTCATGTTCTTTTCTTCCCTTATGAGGGGAAGAACCCTTCTCCCCATATCAAAAAACAAACTGTTATGTTCCTTTTCCAATCCGAAGTGCATTCTTAGATAGTTGATGCATTTCCTCCTGAAATACTACCTTAAATCTCTTTTTTTGAAACACATTGACTTCCATAAGTACTAGAACTAGCCAACTAAAGGGCCAAAATAACGTAATGCTTGAAGTAATTACTGCATCATGATAACTATAATAAAATTGAGTAGGTTCTTTTTGCTGTTGAGAGTATTGAGAAGCTGATGATAAGGTCAAACGAAGTTGACAGGTAAAAGCTGGCCAAAGTTAAACCTTATACTATAGTTCCGAAGTGAGGCAAGAAGGCGTTAAGCGCTTTTAGGAGGAGCAAAGCGGTATGGGCCTTGCACTTTCTATTTCTTTCCATTTATAAATATATTTTCTTTATTTATCAAGGATTTAGTTGCTAGATACACAGCTAGGGCTTTAAATATATATATATATACATGTGAATTTATTGAGTATAATGGAGACACGAAAATATTTGGGTACTGCTTTACACGTGCACTGCTCTGAACTAGCTCCTTTTCGAGGCAAACCATAACACTTACCGCAAAAAGCTAGCCACTTGCATAGAAACTCTCCCTCCCTCTCTCTCTCTCTCTCTCTCGTGGATTCAAAGAATAGGCGATTGGGCAGTTAGCTGTTCAAAGTTTCAAAGATGAAGTGAGGACATGCTCACATTCTCTGCACTGAAACTATCCCATGTCATATATTAATTGCCTTTAGGTTTGCTTTATTCTAAAAGCTTGTACAGTAGTTGTATACACTTAAGTACTTCACTCTGGAGATACTCATCCTACATGCACTTTTGCTTTCCTATCTCTTGCATTATTGTTAGGTTTCTGAGCTCCTTTTCTCTTCTCTTTTTTTGTTCATCATCAACTCTTTTTTACGGCTAACCTTGACTTGCTGTTCTAAGTTCAATTTTCACTCGTTTATATCGGCCTGTACCAACTCCATTGTTAGCAACTTGGACAATGTTAATTTTTGTAGTGATGAACATAGTTTGCAGAAACGTACAGCACTTCTTATTCTTCTTCCTTCAAAATTGAATGATTTCTTGAGTTTGAGTGTTTGTGAAACCAGGAGTACAGAATATCGACTTTAGATAAGTTTTGTAAATCACGTTTTTCAACTTCGACTTTTATTTCATGAACTCATTGAAGTTTCTTTTTCATACAATTCCTTTTCCTGGACATTCATGAGAAATTCTTCTACCTTTTTACCATCCAAATGAATGACCAATTTACGTCCATTAATTTCCAAAATATTGTTGGTTCCTTTTGCTAAAACTTTTAATGGGGTTCCAGGCAGTTGCTGCTACTGATTCTTCTTCTACGCGTACAAATAGCCAACTTTATCCTATCCCATCTCTATCTATTTTTTTATTTTTTCACGAGGAAACATCTTTCTAGTCGGTGATTACAGGAATATCAATCCGTAGTTCTGCTAGGTAATGGATGAAGCCAGTCATCTTTTATGCAAAAATATCTGTAGTTTAACCATTTTGGCAATGCATCCAGATTGATCATTTCACACCATAGTCCTTATAGGATAATAAATAATTAAGTGGAAATAGTTTTAAAATAGCAGGGAGAACAATGCGTAATATTACATCTTAATTACTGGTGCATAATTGCTACACATCCTTAACGATGCTTCTTGTAATCTAGCAGCTCTGTATAGATGTAAGAGAGGAATGCTGACAAACACTTCGGTCTCCCTTTGTTTCATGATCCAAACCAAGTTCGTACAAACGTATGTTTGGTCTACATTAGATAAAAGTTTTGAAATATAAATTAAAGAGGCAAAAAATAAATGTTGCCCGTAGGTTTTGAATGCAAGGTTTTGACTGCAAACAACAGATGAAGTACCAATTGGATACCGCAATGTCAGGATATGTGACAAATGTCTAATGACCAACCACTACAACTTCTTACTAATTAATTAAATGAAGTTATTGAAAGAAGTGTTAGTTAAAATAAAATTAAATCTAATTTAAAATATATATTACATAAATAATAATTTTTAAGATAGCAAATATTTATTTACAAGATTAAGATCAATTTAAAAAATTAAAATTTAGTTAATGATTAGAATATTTTAAACATTTTAAAATTTGTGAACCTTAAAATGTTACCCTATAATATAATATTAATGTTATACATTTATTAAATTCTAAAAGTATAAGTAAAATGTTATCCATAATTAATGCATATACGTATATCTATTATATATATGTGATATAAATTAGTATATAAAATTTTTAATTTTTAATGAATTTTAACTATTGTGAATTTCCTCATTCACTACATTAAATTCAATAAAACTAACTCTAATTTAAAGAAATAATTCATTAATTATAATTTTTAAGATAATAAATATTTGTTTGTAAGCAAATTTAAAATTATAGATTATTAAACTTCCATTATTATGAAATTTTCGCACATATATATTAATTTACTATATAATACTGAAGTTATAAATTTAATAATTCCAAATGCATAAATAAAACATTATAAAGAATTAAAGATATATTTAATAACTCTAAATACATAAATAAACATTACGCCAAAATTAATTCATAAATACATATTTATTTAATGTTAAAAAACATATAAGAACTGCATAATATAAAACTCGAATATATTTACTTATATATAGATAGATAGATAGAAATTTAATGATTTAAAGAATAACTTTTTTTTTTTGATAAATCAGTAATACTATAAATCAAAAAGTAATGGTTTATGTACATGATTAGAAATTGTTAAAAATTAGATCTCAAACAAATATTAAGATTAAAATCAACTGGTCCGTGTAAACTTAGGCTACGTTTGGATCTACAGTGCGATGAAAATAAGTACTTATCCACCGCAGTTTTCAAACGCAGTCACACGTTTGGATTTGCGGCAGACAACCGTAGGTTGGAGAAAATTGCGATGCTACTACAAAAATAGATAAGCAGAAAGGGGGCTATGGTAGAAAACTACTTATACGGTGAAAATTTTACCTTTCAATAATAACCTCATGATATTTTAGTATTTTCAATTATACCCTTAATTAATAGAAGAAAGTTTTATCAATAGTATTTAAGTAAAGTAAAATATTTTATTTACTTAATTTATTTTATTTATATTTTCTTATTTTAATTTAATAATTTAATATTTATATTTTGAATTTATGTGACTAATAATCTATTTTTTGAAATATTTATTTACTAAATTTATTTTATTTATATTTTCTTATTTTAATTTAATATTTTATTATTTATAATTTTAATTTTATATGACTAATAATATATTTTTAATTATTTATACAACAATTAATAGTTTATTAAATCAATGGACTTTTTAATTATTTCATCTTTTTTCAGCAACCGCAACCCCAACCGTACTTACCAAACACCTATTTTCACGTTTCAGCAGTTACCAAAACAACAATCTCAAACACATAAGTATTTATCATTTCAGCAGGTTGATTTCAGCAGGTTATCAACCGCCACTGCTCTCCCAAACCAAGTCTTAGTCTTTATGGTTATCTGTAACTAACGCTAAATCAAAGTGTAAATTATAAAAAATTTCAAATCTTAGTCAACTTTACAATATTAATCAGAATTATTGAAAGTAATAATAAAATACTCTTAACTTTTAATTTGTCACAAAAATATTATGTCGTTAAACCCATAGTTAATAATATTGACGTGACAAACTATGTCAATAAACTTGCTTGACATATAAAAATTTAAATCTACATCAAATTGTTAAATTAAAAAAAAATTGCTAACCATAAATTTATCTCCCAAACTGACATCAGTGTCTCCCTCTCCCAACATCGGTGGGAGACAACGTCAAAAGATTTATTACTCACTTTGGCTAATGTTCCTAAATAGATCCTAGCCAACAAGAAAATTACGTAATCTACAACAAGTGTCTTTGACATATATTAATTTTATAAAGTGGAGGGCATGGGGTCAAAAGGTTCAGTGTTTGAATTTCTTTATCTATACTCTCTCGATGGAGTCTGTCGTATAGGGCTTACCTAGTATAAAGTACCCGATTGGCCTAATTTGTAGGCTATTGCGTCAATCTGGAAGTTTACTCAGTATACATCCAAATGATAACGGCTACAGGTTCCTTAGTTCAAACAAAACAGAAATATTAATTTAGATACTGTTATGATAAAGACATACTTTGTCAAGATAAGTAGCATGAAGTTAAATTCTTTGCTAGAGAAATAGAAGATCTTGATAATCTAGATATGAAAGTTCATATGGTAGATAATTAGATATTAGTTTATGAAACTATTTACTAGTAGAGCTTTGGTTTTACAAGTTTAACATCGTAATATCATAACCAGTAGGACGAAGAACACCCCTTGTGAAATTAAACTGAAAAACTAAAAGCAAAAGTACATTTTAAAATATTCGAACCTAGAAATAAACAACTCTAACTCAGAAAACCCAAGCTTTAACAATCTAACTAACATAATTTCGACCACCATCTCATAAAAATTTTGTGCTTTTTATGGACACCCCCACCCACCAACGTCCTCTCCTTACCCTCTTCAATAAGTTTAGGGCAACCTCAATGCATTTATTAGCCATCTCCGAGTAACTTTTGAAGAAAATAGAGGCAAACTCAAATTCAATCCCTTTGGGACTTGAGTTGTTAGGTTTTACCTTTGTGAAGTTTGTGATTTGCAATCCAAAACAAGAGGGATTAGCTATAAGAAGAAAAAGTGTAAGTAACTACTACAATAGCAAGTCCAAACTTTACCACCACCATCAAATGTAGCTCAATAAAAAGAAAGAAAAAAAAAAGTGGGAGAGCAAGCCGTTGGTGGTAGCTTGGGAGATAAATTTTAGGGTTAATAATTTTTTTAGCTTGGGAGATAAATTTTAGGGTTAATAATTTTTCTAACTTAATTTAACAATTTGACGTGAATTTTAATTTTCATATGTATGTTTTGAATAGGTTTGTTGATGTAAATTACCTCATCAATACCGTTAATTATAAGGTTAAATTTGAGAGAATTTTGCAAAAAATTTGAAAGTTAGAACATTTTTATTGTTACTTTTTGATACTACTAACTAGAATTATAAAATTGAGTAAAGTTTGAACATTTTTTATAATCTATCCTAAATAAAATGTGGTTTTAGTACACATCTCCAACCCTTTAGTAGTTGTAGATTTTTTTTCTATTTTTAGTTTATGTTAGGAGTATCCTCTCTCATCTTTTTTGCCAAGCCTTTTGATTTTTTTCTTTTTTTGGTCCATTTTATATGTTTTTCAATTTTATGTCTTTTTCTCAAGTCTTTTTCACTTTTAATTAAGGAGAGAAAAACCTTGGGAAAAAACAAAAAATGTAGAAAAATTAAACATAGGAGAGCAAAGACAACGCAATAAATGAATTAACCATAAAAGAAGAGTTGTGAGTGTTAAGATATGTGTTATGACATTTTGGGCATTATTTGTAATTAAACATCTTTGATTATTTGAGCAATATTATTATGTTGAACATTCTACCTTATGTAAGACTCTTTGAAGATGATGTTTATTTGAGATAAAAATCCTAATCATGATAGGATTTAATTTAAATAAAATCATCATGTCTGCTTAATGAGTTCTTTAAGAGAAACAACGTAAAGATTTTTGGTTGTCTGTGTACAGTGGCAGTAGCCCAAGGGGGCAAAGGGGGGCTACCGCCACCCTTGATCAATTTTGTTCTAGTATATATATATATACACACACGCGCGCACACACACACGTGTATGTAAATTAGCCGAGCTTTCTTTTAATTCTCCTCCCTTAAAAATTAGCCAAGCTTCGCTACTGTGTGTGTAGTTGTATTTTCGTGGGGTTATGGTGAAACAATTATTCAATTGATGAACATACAGTAGCGGCATTTTCTTTGATTTTGTGAACATTACACGATCTATCCATCATTATTGGGTAGCTACATTTTCTATCTGTTACGTGATTATTCTAGGCCATCTTGGACTGGTTTTTGGCTAAAAAATGTCCAACAGTTTTCGTGGGTTTACAACTCTTTTGTTTTGATGTTTCAGTGATGAAATGTTAGTGTTATTTTTAGTTTTTGTGGCTGCTCTGCGTGTGATATCTTAGTGAAATTATTGAAGGTTCCTAGCAGAACTTTTGGTGGACAACTTCCCGATCATTCGTTGAAGAAGTTGGATTTTTTAAAGGAGTTGTTTATCTTATCTCAAATGTTTGTATTTATGTCCTTATTGTTTCTATCAATTGAGTTATTTTATTTTCATTTTTTATTATCAAATATTGTTAAGAAAATCCTCTGTTGATGTTAGCACGAGATAGTTGTATTATTGGGAGTGCATTTTATGAGTTATGAGGAAGAGTGATAGTATCAAAGGTAGGGTAAGTCAGTTCTATAATGTCTTGAGTAAAATTATTATTGTTCTTTGGTAAAAATGATTAAGCTGAGTGAGAGTCCTGCAAACGTAAGTAAGGTATGCCGAACTGCGTTACCAAATCTCGCGAGTGTTGATCTGTGTATTTCATATTTGATTTTTTTTGTTTTTGTCAAAAAGCTTATAACTATTGCGGCTGATTCATAATTTGTGCGAAACTATATCGTTAGGAATTTTTCTTCATTTGTGTATTTCGTATTTGATTTTTCTGTTTTCCTTTTTTTTGAAAGCTTATAGCTGTTACGTCTTATTCATAATTTGTGAGAAAATATATAAAATTAGTGCTAAATTAAGATTCGTTAATGTTAACTAAGATTTATTATAATTAATTAAATTTTATTAAAATTAATTAGAAATTAAAGATAACTGATTATATAGTAATTTAACTTTAATTCAACTAAGTGATCTTATAATGGGATACAACATTGAATTAGGTTAAGGATTTTATCAATTTATAATTAAATATAAATAATTTTAAAATATTAAAAATATTTCAATACTTTAAGATATTAAAATTTAATATGTATTTTAATATAAATATTAAAACTAAACTTAGAGTGCTATCTTAATTTTTCAATACCTGGGACTTGTTACTTGCATGATTCCTATCCGGGATTGAGACACATACTAGAGAGATGGAGTAATAAAATCCTGGTCCTTTGGGTAGAGGATACCAGGATCACCACCCTTAAACATTCATGGACACGTTAAGAAAGATTGCAAAGTATCTTAGTTGGCATTATCCAGTTGTAGTTATATTCAAATCCCAGGAATAATTAATTCTATTTCTTTTTTGGACACAAGACAGTCTCCAAGCCATGAATTCACTTACGTATCGTTGTGTCATTTCCTGACTCACATTTAATCTTGAAATTTTCTTTAGCTTGGCTGGCTACGATACATAAGCCAAATGGTAATTGGATAGTTGTCCCGTGCTGACTAGATATAAGAATAAATCTGTTTTTTATTCATCAAGCTTTGAAGATGACAGAACTGTCTGATGTATAATTATGATTTCGCGATATGTTAAGGTAGTTATGTTCTATCGACGCTGAAAATTTTTAACCAAATCAACCATTTAATTACAGTGGTAACCACCAGGTATTCTAATCAAGTCCCTACCGTATGTTTTATCTTTGGTAGGACTTTTAAATTGTTTGATGCATTCCCTGTCGTATGAGGTTCTCTAAATGTGTGTGCATTGGTAAGCTCTAGGAACGATGAAATCCTAGCAGATAACATATAGAACTACACACATAATTTGATGATACGATAAATAAGTTGAGTTGATTTGGTTTATTATTTTATAAGATAGAGCTATAATATTATTATGTTTGTGGAAATCACTCTTTCTAATCCTGTCTGGATTTAGATTTGATTAGATTCTCATTATGGAATAATTTTATTAACTTCCCCAACTCTCATACTTCAAATGCATCATATACTTCAAAGGCATAACAAGGATGTAGAAAATTTTACAATCTCTCGATATCACTCTCTCCATCACAAATTAATATGGAATAACAAAAAATCTGATGAGAGATTAATTGCCAAAATATATATGATCTCTATATACAAACTTAGTCGTATAGCCCTAAAAATAAGAAAATTGAATGTCCAAAGTTGACAAGCCAATAATACGTGATTCGCAAGTTATTCCAAGCGACGGATATGTAAAAATTACATAGACGAGTCTTATCATTTACTGGGAATCAAAAGCAATCTTAATTGTTGCACTAGAGTATTAAAAAATAAAGCTATAATGCTTAAGAGGACCAATAATGAATTATTTACCCATTAACAATAAATATAGCCATTACTTAAACATTACTGTATCAAGGGCAGGAAGGATTTGAAACACCCATATTGTTAATAATCTCCACCTTGGATCAAATCCAATAAAGTTTGTCATCACCTTAAATCCCCGAAGGCCAATTAAATGCTGTGAACTCCAAACAAGTTAAAAGAATATTCGAATTTGGCAATAGGAAGAGATTTAGTGAGCATATTCGTAGGATTCTTTAAAGTATAGATCTTTTTTTATTGCAACATTCGTTGCAACAATAGTATACCTAATAAAGTGACATCTGATATTAATATGCTTGGTCTTGGAATGATATATGTCATTTTTGGTCAAGTGAATAGCATTTTGACTATCACAATATATAATGTTAACTCCTTGTGTATCATATCACAATATATAATGTTAACTCCTTGTGTATCACTAAGCTTAATGAAAAGAACCTGCAACCAAATAACCTATTTCATACCCTTAGTAGCTACAACATACTCCACTTATGTAGTAGAAAAGGCAACAATTCATTGAATGGAAGCTTTCAAACTAATATCACCACAAATAAGAGTGAAAAGATAACCAAAATGAGACTTATGTATATCAAGATCATCACCATAATCAGAATCCACAAAACTAACTACATCATTGGACATAGCCTTGTGACTATCAAACACCAAACCCTTGTTAGAAGTACCCTTCAAATACTGAAGCATCCAGTTAACAACATTTCAATGCTCTTTTTTAGGATTATGCATATACCAACTACCTATGCTCATAGCATATGCTAAATTAGGTTTAGTGTATATCATTAGCATACATTAAACTCCCACTAGCGCTAGAATAAGGAACGCTAGATATGCATTCTATTTCTTCCTCCATTGTTGAGAATAAATTAAAAGATAATTTGAAATGTGTAGTAAGAGGTGTAGAAACAGTTTTATAGTCAAGCACATTAAACCTTTCCAACACCTTTATAATGTATTTCTTTTGAGAAAGAAATGATTTACTCATTTGATGATCATTGTGAATTTCCATCCTAAGTATCTTCTTGGCTGCACCAAGGTATTTTATGTCAAGCTCCTAGCTTAGTTGAAATTTCAAAGTATTGATAAAATACTTGTTGTGGGATGCAATAAGTATGTCATCAACATATTAAACCACTACCTAAAAGCTTGCTTAAGGCCTTAAAGAGAGTTACACAAACTGACATATATAGTTCTCCTTATTAGGAACTACAAATCCTTTAGGTTGCTTCATATAGAGTTCTTCTTCAAGCTCACTGTAAAGAAAAGCATTTTGTTTATACCAAGTTTCTTAGGTCCAAATAAAAAAAGCAACAAATTTAAATAGCACATAAATAGAGGTATAATGTATAACTAACGAAAAGACTTCATTAAAGTCAATACCTTCTCTTTGGTCAAAACTTTTAACTAGTAAGCATGCCTTCCACCTTGCATCTTCAACCCTAAAAATACCATCCTTCTATAGATTCACTTACAACTTAAAGCTCGTTTGCCTTTTGAAAGCTCCAATAAATCCCATGTATTGATTTTATGGAGACTCTCAATTTCTTCATTCATTACAACGAAATATTTAAAAGAATCACTATAGGTGACAACTTCATAAGAACAAGAAAGTTTTATACCTTTACTAACTTTTTGTACAATTGACAATGCATAAGCAACCAAATCATCATCATCGTCTGCATATTTGATAGGCCTTCTAATTTGTGTCCTTGGTTTATCACAGACAATAAATTGTATCTCAATAGGAGCTATAGTAATAGAGCCATTATCATTTTGTTCACTTAGTTGAGTATTGGAGAAATAAAGGACATTGACATTTGAAGGAGAAACACATCTCAATTTTAACTCCACCTTCTTACTGATGCTTTTCAAATCATATATACTAGTAAATAAAGAAACAAAAAAATATTTTATAGGAGAAAGTAAAACATCCTCGTGAAAAATAACATCTTTACTAAGAATGACTCTCTAGTACTCATAATCAAAATACCACAAATGGTATCCTTTAGACTCGAATGTATAAAAAAATGATTACCTATACTTTTTATAAGATTTTGAAGGTAAGAGAAAGGTATTAACATCAATAGACCAAATAATAAGTAGTAGATACTACCACGGTCCAAAGATCAGGTTGATGCCACAAGTCAGCATTAGAGAGCTTACAATGAGCTCTCTCTAAATGAGTTATGTTCATCTATTTTACAACACCATTCTATTGAGGCTTCCTAGCAAATTTCTTATGTCATGCTATACTATGATTTAAGCAAAATTAAGTGAAGTCACTATTACAAAACTCTAACCTACTGTCTATTTTGAGCTTCTTAACCTTTTTAACTACTTGGGTTCTTAATAAGATTTTCCCACTTTTTAAAATAGGAGTGGGCTTCACTTTTTTTCCTTAAGAAATAGACCCAAATGTTATGGAAAAAAATATCAATAATAGACACGAAATATGTTTTTCCTCCAAAAGAAGGAATTACAAAATTTCCTTATGGATCAGAATGAACATGCTCAAGAATATCTTTGGTACAATGAGTTGCAGTAGAGAAGCTAACTCTTTTTTATTTCCCAAAAACATAATGTTCACAAAACTTTAACTTACTGATGCCTTGATCTCTAAGAAGACTATTTTTGTTTAGAAGTCTCATGCCTTTCTTGCTTATATGGCCCAGGCCTATATGTCATAATTTGGTGACATTAGAATCAGACTTAGAAGAGGGCATAGCTACAAAACCTATTACAATTGAACCTTACATGACATAAAAACTACCAAAATGGTAAACTTTCAAAAAAAGAAAAGAATATTTCAAAATCTTAAGAACTCCACCTTTAACTGTATACTTGTACTTAAGAGATTCATAGGTGTCCAAAGAAATCAGGGTTTGTTTCAAGTTAGAAACATAATAAACATTGGACAAAGTCCTAATAACACCATCCAGGGCCAGCCCTGGGCATAAGCAAGGCGGGTACCCGCTCAGGGCTCATTCTTATAAATAATAAAATATGGCCTATTTTTATTTTTATAAAAATAAAATAAAATAAAATAAGGACTACTCTTAACTTCATAAAGAACAACAAAAGGTCTATATATTATTTATTTTTATTCTTTGTGAGGGCCTAAAAATAAGCAAAAATAAGAAGAAATTTTTACTTTACCCGGGCCCATAAAATATCAAGAATAGCCCTGACACCATTATGAGTCTTGATCTGAATACTACCTATGTCACTTACCTTGCACTGGGCGTCATTACCTATAAAGACAATAGCTCTATCAATAAGTTCAAAAGTGACAAACTAGTCCCTACGAGGACACATATGATAAGTTGATAAGTGCTTCAAAATCCGTTTGATTTTACTCCTCTTATCAATAGAAGTAACAAACAATAAGACATCACCTTTAGAATCGATTTTAGTAACACTAGCTTTAGTGGATTTTTAGGGATATTTCTTTTTCTCCTCTTTCTCTTGCTTATTTTTCAAATTGTAACATTCAAAAATTTCATGTCCTTACTTTTTACAATAATGACATGTTTTATTAGCTTTATTTCCTCTAGATTTTGACCTATATTTCTTTGAATTACTACTATTACCCTTTTCTTGGGATCTCCCTCTAATATCCAAACCCTTAGCTTTGTTCTCGGGACAAAGTTCAAGATTAAATTGTCCTTAGACAATAAGCTATATTTAACATCTTCAAAAGATAAGGTGTCAGTAGTTCCATATAACGTTATTTCTTTGAAGTATTTATAAAAAACCAAGGAGTAAGACTACCAACAAAGCGGCTTTATCCTTGTCTTCAACTTTTACATCAAATATTTTCTAGGTCTATGATAATAGAATTAAAGTCATCAAGATGAGATTGAAAAGAAGTTCCTTAAGCCATAAGAATTGTATATAAATGCTCCTTGAAATGAAGCTTAATTATTTGTGAGGTCCTTGGTCATGTACAAAGAATCTAATTTTAACCACAAGCCTGCAACAATTGTTTCATTCACCACTTCACGTAAAACCCCTTTGGACAAGCAAAGTTGTATGGAACCACTTCACGTATGACCTCTTTATTTTTCCATCAAACTTGTTGATATCAAACTTTTAATAGTCAATCTATTGATTTCTTAATTGAATAAGATGCTATGATACCACTTTTTAAGATTTGAGTGTGTAGCAAAATACCGAGATCAATACATTTGAGAAAATAAAAGAAATAAAGAGCAAAAAAACAATAATCAAAGACACACCAAACACCGAGATCAATACATGGACAAGTTGTGTTCTTTATTGGAGATTAAAGCCAATCTCAGGTGCTACACTACAGTACTAAATAATAAAATCATAATGATTAAATGGACCAATAATATAGTTTTTGTCCATTAACAATAAATATATTCATAGGAATATATTAGTGGACCATTTTAAATATTATAGTATGTCAATCGAAACTTAACTGCGAAACAGAATTTGAGGTACCTATATTGTCAACATTAACAATATTTGGCTATCAAATTTGTTGATAGGCTAAGATACATACGAAAAATACGAATAATATACCGTGAGGTGGGATGTAAATCTTTCAAATTAATGAAAATTGTTTATTATAAACTACCTACACTTAGAAACAACTTTAATTAAAAACCTCGTCTTATTTTTTATTCAAAAATAAAGAAGAAAAGATTCCCACCATGGCACCACCAGTCCTGTTATCAGAAATCTCCCTCAAACAACTCCTCCACCTTATTATAAATGGTTATTCTTCTAATTTAGCTATTTATGCAGTTAGTTAGGGAAATTATTTCTTCTTTCGAAGTGGACTAACCCCTTTAATTTTTTCCGCCCTTCAAAGCTGAGGATGTTACGTGGTCTCGTATTAGACTTGAATAGAATAAATGTCACTTTGTTTTATTTTTCTCCTTTTTGAAATTGATTAAAGAGTGTTAATTAATTACTTATATTGAGCGAAAATTCGGGGCTGTACATGAATGTGGAAACTTTAACGTTGTGATACAACTGGTTCAGTGGCAAGATGAATGGTTTGAATAATTATCTCATCTTGGAGAATAATCAAAATACCAATTTCGTGATGTAGTGAACGATAGGATGTTGACGCACGAAGTCAAAAATGAAATGATATTTCACTTTATACAGTATCGCGATATCACCTATCACTGTACGAGGAATAATCAAAACGGTTGAGAGTATCATCTCGTATGCCAACAAACAGGTAGCTATCAAATATGAACAACCAATCCCTTCAGAAGTGAGAAAATGAATCAGAAAGATAAATTCAACTGTAATGGAATGAACACTAGGAAGAGCTCTACCAAGATTACAAGTATGGACACAAGGGTAGACCTAAGTTTCTAGTTCCAAAACCTAATGCCAATGCCTCCTCTAGTTTCCACTTCCCTCCAGCATGGGCCTTGTGTCTCTATTGTTAAATCTTGCAATCTCCATGCCACGCTGAGCGTCAATATACACACTCTGAAGCTCTGTTTGCTGCACAGCAAGATGATTGATGTTGTTAGAAGATTGAACACCACTTTGAGACTCTGCCAGCATCTGGAAGTATGCATGAGGTCCCCAGCCTGCAAATACAACAGAATATTTAAGGCCAAGTGCAACGAATCTAGCAGTAGAGACTAATGACTGGTCTCAAAATGATGCGCAGTATTCTGACTTCTCCTAGTTCCCTTCATGCCAAGAAAATAATAGCAAGATTCAACTAGTTTCTTTAATAGACGTCCATATAGTGAAGTCAACGTACCCACTGCACAAAGATACCCGTTTTACGGGAATCTAGGGAGGGTCATAATATACATAGCCTTCTCCTTGTATTTTTACAAAAAAGCTGTTTTCGTAAAAACTTATGATTACAAAGGAACAACTCTATCAGTTGCTCCAAAGCCTGCCCTCAATAGACATCCATACAGTAAATGTTTTATATAGTTGAGGGTATCACAACAATCAGACTAGTTTATACAACAACTTGAAACCACCAATTAGAC
>JANIIA010000190.1:19166128-19176553 GCA_027478495.1 Erythroxylum alaternifolium
GTACGTAGATGAATAAAATAATATTTATATAATGACTCAACATAAATCTTAAATTTGATTTGAACCAAGTAAACCCAACTCAGACTAATAACTTAAGATAATTATAACAAAATATTGGTTTGTAATTATTTAATTGATTCGGGTTAGGTCGAATTTAAGACTGTGTTGGTTGCTATATTAATATCATTTAATTGATTTATGAGTATTGCTCATATCTTTTATATTTCACAATTATTTTTAGTAGAAGTATAAAAGATTTTTTTGGAAAATTTAAAAATTAGAAATAATTGTTTTGATAATTTTAAAATTAAAAGCTCTTTTAGAAGTAATTATACAAAAATCATGTTTTTTAGTTGTAACACAATAAAATAATTTTGAAATAAGTTAAAATAAGAGGAAAGAATCTTATTCATTATAATGAAATTGTCATCTTTTAGTAATAAGGATAAATAGCTTGTAAACTCGAGACAATTGACAAGGATTGAGTAATAAAGCATTAGCAATGAAGTTCACTAAGAAGTGAAAAGAAAATAATACAATAGTTATTAAAACTTATTTAAGTAATAAACTAATATTATATGTCTAATATATGCTTAAGATGGATGCAAATTTGCTTAGTAACGTACAGTTCAATAAGCATGCCACATTTTTCTAATAAGTTTTGTATCATAAATGATCCATATAGAAATACTCCTCAAGAGATGTGAGAGACTCTCCTAATTCTCTCTAAGTCATGCTTGATTCACTTAGCTTTCCTGCTTGTACCCAACCTCCATTCACCATCTAATACTCACATCTCCAACTTTTCTTGTCTTTAGCTCACCCAGGGCATTCTTGTATTTCCCTTTAAAACTTTTTCTTCTTGCTAGAGCCACTTACCATTTTTTATCTTAATATTTCCTAACAGACTTCCTCTTGTCAACGCCACCTTCCTTATTCAACAACATGTTGCCAACTCTGCCCTGCAGGTCTTAGATTTTCCCCCCATTGCCCCTCCCCACCAAACAATCTTCCTCCTCCTCCCCTGAACAAGCACTTTAGCCCTCATCCTTGTCCTTACTATTGATACAACCTCTCCAGAAACCACCACCCTTCGTGTATTTTGCACTCCCTCCCTCGAAAACATGGAAGCAGGTGGTCAAGGATAAACCATCCTTGACTCTCACCTTCACTTCACCTCAAGAGTTGGATGGTAAGTTTATGGTGTGTCCAAACATTTCAACTCTCCAAGAGGGAGCTAAGAACTAGGAATCAATTCTTATTAGGTTCTTTTTGAAAAACAACCAACCTTTTAATACACCGCTGGGCCACTAAAACGTGAAAAGCAAGAGGTTTAACTGACATTTTACTCACTAAGGACAACCTCATTCTATTCATTTTCTCATATATTTTTGAGGCTAAAAGAAACCTTGGAGATGGTCTGTGGAATC
This sequence comes from Erythroxylum alaternifolium, assembly GCA_027478495.1. Classification (NCBI taxonomy): domain Eukaryota; kingdom Viridiplantae; phylum Streptophyta; class Magnoliopsida; order Malpighiales; family Erythroxylaceae; genus Erythroxylum; species Erythroxylum alaternifolium. The sequence goes on from JANIIA010000190.1 coordinate 19,167,559, forward strand.
TTGGGAACCAGCCCATCTTTTTACAAGTGTGGCAACCTAGCTTACGGTTTGATACTATTAGGTTTCAACTTATCCCTATCTAGATTAATTTCCATAATGTTCCTTTGGAATATTGGACCACCCAAGGGTTAAGCTCCTTGGCTAGTTATGTTGGTAAACCATTATGTGTGGATGAACATATTGCAATGAAGAGAAAAGTTGGATAGGCCCGAATTTATGTCAACATTGAGCTTTCTAAGGAACTATCGAATGAGATTGCTATAATGAGGTTGGGGGAAGACCATAAGCCATGGAAAGACACCATTGCCATATCTTACCAATTGAGACCAACTTCCAAATTCCATGGAAAGGTATGGAAAACTATAGGAAAGAAATTCTCTACTGGAAGTTATCAATAGATGATGGGATTTGAAGACTCTGAACAACAGCTGACTGTTCATCCCTTGGCCTCCATACCACCTACAGCTCCAATGGAGCATGAAAAACTGACATTGCTGCAAAATACACCACATAAATCCCTTCTTAAATCTTTCTCAGCTCAAAATATAATCACAACTATAGATGGTACCACAGAACTTTTTCCAAACAACTACGACATCAAAGAGCATGATATCAAAAACATACCACCAAACTTAAGCATAACTGATGGGATTTTAGGCACTCCCAATGATAATGATACTTACTGACCACATTTGCTATCTACACTTAAGCAAAAGATCCTTGTATCAAAAAAGCTACAAATGGACAGACCTTCCATATTGTAGAGAGAAGATGATCAAAAAGGGGAAAAATAAAATCCCCACAGGCTTACCCCTTTAATGTCAATCCTAACATGGAATGTATGTGGAATAAAAGGGACTTTAAAAGACTTTGTGTTACATGAAAAGCCTCTGCTAATTACTCTTCCTGAAACCAAAATAAAACTATAGAACCTATGTAAGTTACACTTTCTTGGTGCCCAGTGGAGTATGCTATCTAATCATCAACATCATGTTTTTGGTAAAATCATCCTTTGTTATAACAAGGATGAAATCAAAGTCAACTTGCTGGAGTCCACTGAATAAACCATGCATCTCCATCTGATTTTTCTGTAGGCTAATGTTTATATAAACATCTCCTTTATCTATGCGAGTAACTTCTCATTTCAAAGAAGAAGTTTTTGGAGTAATCTTTGAACCATCAATAGTTGTATTACCCTACCATTGCTGATCTATGGTGATTTTAACTCTAACCTCTTCCCCTCAGAAGTTCAAGACCATTGTAATCTTAAAAACCATTTAGAGGATTTCAAGGAATGTGCTCATGACATAGGCATGACTTATCTAAAATTCATTGGAAATACATTTACTTGGTCGAATAAACAACCCTTATCTGGGCACATAAGAAAAAAAAACTTGATCATGCAATGGTAAATGAAGCTTGGCTAACTGCCTTGACAAATAGTTTTGCTAATTTCAAAGACCCTTTATTCTTAGATCATTCTCTAATTATAGTCTAAAGCTTGTTTTAGCAACCTTTTTCTCATTTTCCTTTCAAATTTAACAACTATCTTATGCATGATATTGGGTTTCTAGATGCAAGCAGGAAGGGTGTGAATTTTAGTTGTGTAGATACTAAGCAATATTATTGTGTCCAAAAGCTAAAATGTATCAAGCAGGAGCTTAAACTCTTGAAATCTGTATAAAGCTCCACTATCTCTGCTTTTCACTCAAGAAGGTCAGACCTAGAAGCTATTCAGTCAGTGCTTGCATTGCACCTTACTGATGTAAACCTTATAGATAAGGACAAACTGGCACTTATTAATTATTTGCAAGCAATGAGCAATCACCATTCTCTACTTCAACAGAAAGCAAAAGTACAATGGCTTAACGGGTGTCCAATGTTCCAATTTTTTTGTCAAATCCATACTAGAAAGGTGTAATCTTAACAAAATCCACTCTATCTTAACAAAGTCCACTCTATCACATCTACGATAGGTGCACCATCATTAAATCCTCAAGAAATTCAAGATGAAGCTACAAGTTATTTTACTTCTCTTTTAAGATCACCTAGCTATTCGATAATCTTACTAGATGATCTCAAATTATTGAATTTGTAGCAAGTTTCTTCTCTTAATTGTGAGATTCTCACCCAATCTGTTGATGATAGCGAAATTGAAAGAATAGTCTTTGATATGGATGGGTCAAAAGCACCCAAACCAGATGGCTTTAATGACCATTTCTTCCAAAAATCTTGGCATATCACAGGCCCTTTTGTAAAACAGGCAGCTTGAGAATTCTTCACTAAAGGGATCCTTCCTAAGGAGATCAACTAAACTTTTCTATGTTTGATCCCTAAAGGTCTTAACCCTTCTATATTTTGGGACTTTTGACTTATTATATGCACCAATTTTCTCTATAAACTCATCTCTATGATACTCGCAACATGATTGAAGAGGGTCTTATCTCTCTTAATTAGCGAGAATCAAGGTGCTTTCATGCAGGATTGCCATATAGGTGATAATAAACTCATTGTACAAGAACTTCTTAAAGGATACTCTCGTTCCAATTACACTCCCAATTGTATAATGAAAATTGATTTTCACAAAGCCTTTGACAACATCAGCTGGGATTTCATGTGGATCATGCTCCAAGCCTTCTACAACATCAGCTAAGATTTCACATGGATCATGCTCCAAGCCTTTAGATTCCCAACTATGTTCATCAATTGGTTAAAGTAATGCATCACTTCCACTTCCTTAACTGTGCTCATTAATGGAAGACTTACCAAATTTTTTAAGGCATCTAGGGGGTTCGATAGAGGGATCCTCTATCTACCTATATTTTCATCCTATGTATGGAAATTCTCAGTTCCATCATTAAACATAAAGTACAGCTCAACTCGAATTTAAGATACCACTTTAAATGTAAGAAGATTGCTCTTCTTAATCTTGGGTTCACTGATGATCTTCTTCTTTTCAGTAGAGGCCAAATGAACTCCATCAACACCCTCATAAAGGCTTGGATATCTTCAAGGGCTATACTGGGTTGCATAACAATCTTAACAAGAGCTTATTTATTTGCTCCAAAGCAGCCTTAAGCCTTCATCATTTAATTGCACAAGCTACGGGTATGAACTGTACCAATCCTCCAATTATGTATCTAGGCTTTCCAGTAACCACCAAGCGCCTTAACTATTCAGAGAAGACTCTCTTCATGGGTAATAAAAAGATATCCTACACAGGTAAACTACAATTCATTCAATCTGTATTAAAATCCTTGCATACATACTGGAGCTCCCATATTTTTCTTTCTGAAAGCATCATTAATTTATCGAAAGATTGTTTAAAAGTTTCTTGTGGTCCCATATGGATGGCTCTAAAGGTGTAGCAAAGGTTTGATGGAATAACATACGCCTATCTAAAGAAGGAGGAGGATGAAATATATCACCTATCAAAGTCACCAATCTGGTCCTGATTCGTAAGCAACTATAGTGGATTTTTCTAAATAAATGCTCATTTTGGATACGATGGTTACATTCATATTTTCTTCAAAGTCAAAGCATCTAGCAAGTTAATAAAAGCTGCTCCCATTCTCATTTTCTTGACTATCTGCTTGCCTTACAATATATGGTTAAAGATGATATCACTAGTTCACCGGGTAAAGATCTAACCTCTGATGTCATCCTCCACTGAAAATGCCACCCACTCCTTTAGTAACAAAACAAATAAGGAGCTCCTGTAAAGAAAAGCCCAAAAGTTAACTAGCACAAAATTATTTAGAACAATGCACTCACCCCTCGTTTATCATTCAACCTTTGGCTAGTTATCCAAAATAAACTACCTGCTTCAGACTGACTGCTTTGCATACAATTCAATCGTTTCTTTCTTATATGTCAACTCCAAGCAGAAAATTGTGACCATCCCTTTTTCACTTACCTTTCAACACCCACATATGGGAAATGATTACACAACTATGTAGATGGAATATGCTTGGATGCATTGTACCAGATATCATACATAATCTATCAACTGGAACAGCTTGTTTATAACATAATCAATGACTCTTCATCCTAGTCTTGGGGACATATGTGTATACATTATGGTGGGAATATAATCAACGGAGATTTGCCAATCATTGTACAACCTAAAAATCCATTCAATCGTATATCATTCGACAAGTTCGTGTAATACTGATCATAAAGAACCTTCATTAACAATGCTCAGCTGATATATTACCTCCTTCAACATTTGAATATCTATGTGCTTGCTTCCCTTTTTTAACTGATTATATTTTGTTTTTATTCCTTATACCTTAGTGTAAGGAGTGTAAACCTTTAAACTTTTGTCTTCCCTATAATTCTTTCTATTATTTATCTATTAATCCCATTTTACTTTTTTAAAAAAGAAAGATCCATGTAGAATTTAAATTAAAATAATTTATAAGAAAAGGTTAAGTTTATTTAGTTGTTTGAATTTTTATGAATACTTTTGGTTTCTAAATGACGCACAAGAGAGAGAAAAATTATGTGTATTTACTTTTTATCCTATAAATAATAAAAGAAAGTAAGAAAAGAGACATATAACTAATTTATAGTAGTTCAACTAATTAAATAACCATTAGCTTATGTCCACTTTGTAAACTCTGTTAGTAGTGTACCCTAGGCCAATGGTCATATATGACTTTTGTACTGACATTCTGACTTATTAATAATATATTATGAGGTATTCTTTTATATATGCATGTATATTGGTTATGTAATGTGATTTACATTCCATGAATAGTATTAGGCTTATGTCATCAAGTATGTGACTTGATAGTAAAACCATAAGCATTATAATACTATTTTAAAATGTCTCTGGTCGATCATTATTGGTGGAATAATAATGAATTAAGGCTATGCTAATTTTTCAATATACCTAATCATCTTCAACATTTGCAAGTTGAATGAAGATCCTCCTGTCATTTTGCATTGAAACAATACCTTGGAGATTTGATACCGCTCCACCCTACTTTGTGCACCAAACAACTCCTTAAGATGTAAAATCATAATAGCTGTGTATTCTCATGTTGCCTATGACACTCTTCAATATAACGTTGATACCTCTCCCAAACCTCATCAGCTGCATCTGAAATCGATTCTGGTAGAGCAAGAGTGTCAAGAACGTACAACTTCTTTTCTTCCCTGAGAACTATTCTCAAGTTTCGAAACCAATATGCAAAGTTAGGTCCAATCAGCTTATTAGCGTCCATGATGCCCCTCAATGTTTGGTTGGTACTCATCTTCTGATTCGATAACTAAAAAACATAAAAGGAGCTAGTATTAGTTTATATCCAAAATAAATACAATAAGGAATTTAAAATATTTGATTATGCCCACTTTTTTATTCAAAATAATAGCCCTCACTACTAAATCGAGAAATTATCAAATAATTTCCTAGTGAGCTACGATCCCATTCAAAAATAAAATATCTTGAGTTTACTCAATAAATTAACTAAATTTAAATTAATTAGATAACATCTTTATCAATCACATCTTATATGACTCCTAAAACCGTTAGGTGACAACTCTTTGGCAAAATATATCATATATATATTTTTCCTAACCCTACCTCTAAATCAATACAATCATGAGTTTACTTATTCAAATCATACAAATTTATTTAAGTAGGACCTATTAATTTAAGATAAAAACATATCCGTATTACTGTGGTCTTAAGTTTGCTCAACAAGGCAAGTAATAAACAAAATTCTGGTCTACTTTGTAATATTGGAAGAATTAAGTTATTGGTATATTTCAAGTCTACAAAATCAATCTTACAATAATACAATAATTTAAACTTTACTCAACTTTTTAGTATTAGTTAAAATTAAAAAAGGTAACAATAAAATTATTTTATTTAATTAAAATTTTAAAGTGATCAATTCAATTAATTAAAGTTACGAATTTTAATTAATGAATTAAAATTAAGATTTTATAATGAAAGAATATATAAACGTAGATATGTTGATCAAACAAATAAGATGAATCGAATTCATTAATAAAAGAAGATAGGATTATAGGAAATTAAAGAAAAAAATTAAAACTAAAGTGATCAATTCAATTAATTGAAGTTACAAATTTCAATTGATTAATAAAATTTAAGATTTTAAAATAAATGAATGTACAAAGCGTACATATGTTGATTAAATGAAAAAGATGAAATTAAACCCATGAATAGCGGAGGATAAAATCATAGGAAATGAAAAAAATTACAATTAAAGTAATCAATTAATTAACTGAAGTTATGAATTTCAATTGATTAATAAAAAATTGAGATTTTGTAATGAATAAATATATAAAACGTATATATATATATATTGATCTAATGAGTAAGTTGAAACCAAATTCACTAACAGAGGAGGATAAGATCATAGGAAATGAAAGAAAAAGATAATAATTAACGTGATCGATTCAATTAATTGATGTTACAAATTTCAATTGATTAATACAAATTGAGATTTTATAATGATTGAATATATACAACGTACATATATTGATCAAATGAATAAGATGATATCTAATTCATTAATGAAGGAGGATACTATTATAGGAAATGAAAGAAAAAATTATAATTAAATTGATCAATTCAATTAATTGAAGTTAAAATTTTTAATTGATTAAAAAATTGAGATTTTATGTTAATTAAATATATAAAATGTACATATATTGGTTAAATGAATAAAATAAAACTAAATTTATTAATAAAGGAAGATAGGATTATATGAAATGAAATAAAAAGATTATAATTAAATTGATCAATTCAATTAATTAAAGTTATGAATAAAATCCATTAATTGATGACATAATTTACAAAAATGATTATCCAAAATTTTTAAATGAAACAATTTACAAAAAAATCATGATAAAATCACGAAATAATATTCTGGACTGGGAGTCTGGGACTATGAGAGACTAAGAGTGGATTGTGGAGTACTGGAGATTGGAGAGAGTGGAGACTATAGAGACCGTGAGAGTAGTTAATTGTTGTAATCAGGATCGTCAATAATTTGCATCACTTCTTACATATGCAGAAACATTAGATTTAATATTTTAATATTAAAATTAAACGAATATTAATCACATGGTAATAATTAATAAGTAATTAAATATACCTTCATCATCTAATATTTTATCAATCTAATGTCCACTTAATTGATGAGTATGAGTATGTATATGACTAGTCACATACATATCAATACCTATATGGCTATATTAGTATACAAATTAAAAAACAATATAAGGTATGATAATATAAAAAATAGAAGAAATTAATATATCAAAAAGAAAAGAGTTTACCTTAATAGTACGAGGATGAAGTCAAGTACGATAAGGACTAATAGCCCAACTACTAGTGCTAAAAGAAGACTTTGAAGCAACAGTGGATGATAGATTACTGATAGGTGTCATGCAATTACTTGCATGATTAAAAAATTATTTCGACAACTCCTCTACCATAATAATACATCGAACTGCATACCTTCAACTTTGACTACACAATCTTATGTCAAATATTTATCTAACTTTGTCATATTATACTATGTCCTAGCCCTTTTTTCATGATTTTGTACATGAAAGTAATAAATTGATCTTAGAAGATGAGCCCGAGCCTAAAACTGAAGCCGGTGCTAAATAGCTTAAACTACTACGATCTCGATTCTGAATTTTTTCTATTTGAGTTGATAATCATTAATCAAATCACACCATAATTGACTGATGACATCTAAATGCTCTTGATCTTGATCATCATATAAAACATTTTATATAAAATTAACCCCATCCTTTTTGTATTTTAGCTCCAACACATAAAAGACTACGATAATATATCCAACCATATACCAACAAGAATTCAGTTTCTACATTATCTATTCTACCATAACCCTAATAACCTCATTGGAATCAAAAATCAATAAGATAAAGCTTTCTTTATCTCATAAAAAATTTTAAAGTAATGTGCAAAGGATATTTTGTTCCAAAGAACAATTTAGTCACAGTATAAAATAATTTCAACTTTATACAAAGTTCTTTAGCCAAGTCCCATTAGTCTTTTGTAGGTATGCAAGTGTACTGAGAATCTTTTTATCTCATTTTGGTCAACACATCAACCTATTAGATTGACAACTTTAACATTTTGAGGGTTGAGTTCTTTCTAGTTGGACAATGCAAAGCCAACTTCTAACCCAGATTGAATAGTTATCGTGCAGTATCTTCAAATTTCTCAAATCTTTTAGGTGTTACACTTAAATATACTACACTATTTTGAATCGAATCTATTGCTCCCTTTATCATATCCAACCCATCCTTCACAATCAAATTTAGAATATGTGCAAAACAATGCATACAGAATAACCTTTCACTAACTAACAGGCTCCTAAACTATATCTTATTGTTCAACTTTTCAATTATAGAATCATTCATACTACAATTGTTTACTATTGTGGTGGACAATTTGGTGTTGATAATACAATTTAACAAATAGTCCCTAAACATAGTTGCCAACCTTTCATTTCTATATGATATCAACATATAAGTGAATCTATCATTGTTAATGGACATTTTATGTTAATTTTAGATAGATAATTTATTAAACTTTTTGTCCAATTAATGTTTAAATTGAACTAATTCAAAACTATTTGTTTTAATTCTAGGCACATATTAAATTTGGGACCTTCAAAAGCTTAAAGCAAGAAAAGCCATTAAAGGAAGCAAGAGCCAAAATGTTAACGTTTGGACACTCAAATAAACGTTAACGTTTTGGCAAGAAAAAGAGAGAAAAACGCAGCCCTTGCACTAACAAAAACGATGACGTGAGGAAACCACACCACATGACGCAGTAGTTGGAGAAGAAAGAAAAAAAAGCAGCCCATGCAATGGGGACAAGCACAGCCCACACAACATGATGCACAGCAATTGGAAGAACAAAAGATGCAGAACCACAATGAAGGACATGCTAGAAAATGGAGAAAACAGCATGGGA
>JANIIA010000190.1:19188729-19198799 GCA_027478495.1 Erythroxylum alaternifolium
AAGTGATCAAGGCGTTATCTCTGGAAAATAACTTACGTAGTAAGATATTCTGCATGCTTGAAAGTGATAGTTTATGGTAACAGAGCATGCAAGCAAGTCATGAGTCGGACTCCGAAAACGGGGTCTGACAAGATTTCTTTGGGGGAATTTAAACTCGAACAACCACTTTACCAAGGTCAAATAATCACAGGTATGTATGAAAAGAAGAAGAGGATGAAATGGTTTTTGACCTCTGTTGGAACCTTTAATAGCATAGCCTTAATAAAAAAATCTTTGAAACATCTTATTTGATAAGAATTCACTATGGATTAGATGTTTCCATAGTTATATTCTTAAATCCACATTTTCTTAATCCTTGACTTAGCTATTGAAATTAAGACCTATCTTAGAGCCTTCAGTTCTTTATAAGATTGCAGATAGGGAGAAGTCTTTTTTTTGTGGTATGATAACTGGACAGGTAAAGGCCCCCTAATTAGAACTCTATAAGCTCTTTGCTCGTGGAGTGGACTTCCTACCAACTTTGAAGTCAATTCAATTATCATAGAGGATGTATTCCTATGGAATTGCGACATCTTACTCTTAACTACCAACCTGACTTGGAAAGACAAGATACATTCCATTGTCTCAATCTACCACTTAGCAAATTCAGCATCTCAAAATTCAAGAATTGGCATAACTAATATATACCAAGCTTTGTCTAGTATCGTATAATATGGCACAAGTCACTCATTCTTAATAACTCCTTCTTTTATAGCTAGCAACTCTGAATAAATTGAGTATATTGGATAGGAAGCATTTCATCCCTATTAACTGTACTTATGTCCTCTGTCAAACAATGAAAGAATCAAGAAACCACTTGTTCTTCTTATGTGCTTTCTCAAAATTCATATCGAAGAGGATATTAAAACTGTCTGGTCTTTAGTGCAGGAAATTTTTTCATGGATACTCTAAATTGGCTTTTGAGATTGGCCAATACTCTTAACTACAAAAAGTAGATTTACAGCATCTCCTTGTATCTTCCCCTATTAAATGAAATTACAAAAAGCAGATTTGGAACTAAACCTTTGTATCTTCTCCCATTAAATGAAATTACTTTTAACTTCTCAAAAGAAAAATAGCAAAAAAAAGTGACTAGAAAAGTAATTATAAAACATTCGTGTATTAACAATAGCATAAAAAAAAAGTGACTAGAAAAGCAATCTTTCAATTATTCTTATGTCTGCGACCAAAAATAATAATCAATACACTAAAACCCTAAATTATCTGCTTCCAGCTTCCATTTCATCCAATGACGTAAACTCATGGCCATTTTGTCCAAGTCTTTGGTTGATTATCTGCAAATCAATGGCTTGCATATGAAGTGCATTTACAGTTTGGCCCCCATTTGCGTTGAAACGTGACTCCTCCAAAGCTCGAAAATATGCATAAGGTCTCCATCCTGAAATCAGGAGGCCAATTAATCCTAGTGAAACACTGTGAATGTATGACTTGAACGAAATTTAGTAAAAACAGAAGACTTAATTGCTTATAACAGAAAAGCATATCTTACCATGCTCATTATATGGTGGTGGGAAGAATTGCAAGTAGCAAAATGTGGCCACAACAAGCCCTGTATATACGTAAGGCCATTATTTCAGACTCTGAACAATATAACTGCCATTGCTTAATTGTCAATTATCGGACAAAATCCTACCTATAAGACCTCCAGCGAGTACATCTTGCCAATGGTGCCAATAGTCATCTACTCGAGATATGCCAACAAGAGAAGCGACAAGTATAGGAAGAAAAACAATGCACAATTTCGCAACGTGCCCTTTGCGATTGAATGCTTTAATTTTTCCAGCCAGGTACAAGGACAGAAAACCTAAGCCAGCAAAAGACCCTGCATAAATCAAAATTGGATAAGATGAATTACTGACATGTTCGCTTTTACCCTTTCTGATAAATAAATACCCTCTTGGCGCAATTGACTAGTAGAGGTACAAAAAACAGAAACCTTCAACAAACAAGGAGCTGAAAAAAGATCATACGAGGTGAACAAGAAAAAAAGTAAAATCATAGCATATAGAGCGACTGTAGTTGCTAACATGAAGTATGCCCACTTGGGAAACTTTTGTGTCCTTCTTTGATCTCACTAGCCTTCCCATGACATATTACATCTCCCCACTTAAGATCATATACCTAAAGACAAAATGAAAAAGTTTTAAGGATCAGTAATCATTTCTTTTTTTCAAATAGAAGTACCAACTAAAGTCCACCGTGGACTGTAAAAGGATTGAAGCTCTAGCAGTAACAAAAATTTAGCAGCTACTGAAAAAGATAGAAAGCCTAGACTGTTGGAAAAGACCATCGAGAATAAAAGAGTAATGATTGAAAGAACAAAACACATTACACCATCGGAAATGAGAACGTACATCTTTCCCGTCTGGAAAGCAACGCCAGAAGAAGTTGGGACGAGGCCGACCAACCGCAATTTTTATGGAATCCGTGATGACCCCAGTAATTAGCATAGCAAATAAGAGGCCTGTTAACAGATATGAATGCAATTCATTAGAGATCTTGAAGCTCACTTTCACTTCAGATTAAGATGAAACTAAAATATGTTATGAATTTACAAACAGAATTACAGACCTAAAGTGCTGTCGTGCAGATCATGGACATCTTTCCTTCGGATGTAGAAAAAGATGAAAATGGCAATGGGCAGCAAAATTGCATACAACTGATTGTGAAAATTAACAGAAACCCATTATAGAAACTCATCTCAGAAATATGATTTTTTCAACGATCCCAAAAGCTGAAGTAAACTTACAGGTACTGCCCAGATAGGAACAGTGTTATCTTTCATAGGATATTTAAGATCGTCCATCATGTCCTTCCCCACAAATCGATGAAATGGATTAATAACATTCAAAACAACTTCTATCACGGCAAGGATAACTAATATGAGCCAATCGTGCCTGCGTGTTCGTGCAACTTTGGCTCCATGAGACCTGATCGTATGTACACCGTGATCCCCCTCCCTCATTACTCCCACCTGGTGAAGATACAAACACATAAAACTAATTTAGACAAAAGACAACAGAAGAGAACAGATAAGAGATTTTGTTTTAAGAATTAAAAGGAACAGAAGGGAGCAAAGCAAAGACTCATAGTTCCATAACAAAGGCCTTTATTCATATATTTGTTGGTACGGATACCCTGTCATAGAACAATACCTTCTTGGTTTCAACTAGAAACTAGGGACTTAAACAGTAAGCTGATTATACTTGGTTACTATTACCATGAACAGAATAAACGTTCACTGCCCTCCACATCTATGGACAAAAGAAGTCCTTTTATGCCAAATCTTATAAAAGAGGCATCAACTGTTTTATAAAGGGGCAAAGATAAGTAGCAAATTCTTGTTGTCATCTTCCCATCACAGGCCCAAGTTCCTGGATTTTTAAATTCTGATAGATATGGTTCAAAGTGCTGTAAGGTAAGCCATCAATTATAATTACTAGTAGAAAAACTTACTCACAGTCGAAGCATTAAAGCGTACAACTGCGGGTACAGCCAAGACCAAGCAGAAAGAAAATGCCAATCATATACAATTCAGATTCTTTTAGTCAATTTACAGGGTAGGTGGTTACCAAATGCATGAACCAGTATAGCAGCACAAAAACCTAATTAGACAGCACAAAAAACGAAGTAAATTGTAAATTTTCACGTTTCACAGCAGGCGATCGAGTGACCATTAAAAAGTTAACATGACAAACAAAACGTATATTGCCAACCTGAAACACATCCTTGAGTTTCTGAAGGGAAAAGATAGACACTATGTTCCTCCGCCAGGCCATTGATGTTAAAAAATAATAACAAACTCAGTGGAAACAAAAATTTCAAATTCTGCAGGTAAGTCTAAGAACCAAGAAAAAAAGTAAGTTTAGACTCGACAAAGCCAGAACTCCTTGGTCGCAACAAAAGATGAGAAACAGATTCTTATCTCCATCAGGAAGGAGTAAACGGAACGAACAATCAAAAAGATAAAACAAAACACAAAAATAGTGGGTTTCAAAGCAAAATGCGTGGAACACATTGCAGTAATCTTAACGTGCGACATGAGACAGAACCTTAGGACATAAAAGCTGTGAAACAGAAGCAGAAGTGTTGCCGATTAAAGTTACCTAAAATTACAGCAATGATTCCTTAAAAGGAGATTATGAGATTTGATAGAGGGACCAACAACTCCAAAAGAATTTTGCTGTCGTCTAAAAAACAGCAAAGCTTCTTCTCCACAAGCAACCGTTGGTTTAAGTTCTTCACCAGTTTATTGTTTTGTGACCGAAACCGCTTTGCCAGAGAGAAAGTGAAAGAGTAAAAAGGAAAAGCTTTTCGGCGTCCGGCGGTTAAGAATTTTCAGATAAGAGTTAACGACCTTCACGCATATATGTTGCATGCATTGAGATAACATTAATTTATAGTCCGCAACAAGGAAATAGAGCAGGTCATGATTCTTCCCCGTTGGTAATGGAAGCGTTTGGTTTTGGTCCTTGTTTCATAAAGTAGTTTGCTTTGATATAATTAATAACAGTGGAGTTAAGTTATGAATATTCTAAATAAATAAAATTGAATAAACTGTAACGCGTAGAGCAGACTTTATTACGCACCTAGGATCGGACGTGAAAGGATTAAAACTGAAGATAATGCGGAATATTTGATTTAGTTCCATCCAATCTTTATGAGCTTTTTTCAGCTGTCAAACGAGCTCGAATCTCCTCGGGACCTATATGGAAAACGTTCACCGGCTCGAGATGTAGGCCTTTCTGTAGTTTCCTTAAGACACGAGCGCTCCTAACGGGTCAGAGCTCTGAATGCTCGTGATCTGGATCAAATTACGTAACTTAACCGGTAATTTATTTGAAAACCAAATTACAATTAATGACTGTCCATTAAATGGGAAATTGACAAAATTACCCTTAGGGGCAAAAATGTCCAACAATAACTTCATTAAATCAATTAGATTATTTTTAGTGTACTGTTGTGTAGGTTGATAAAGAATATTCAGATTATAGTTTCTTTATTGCAACTGGTCAAAGTCGGGCAGTGATGAGAACCGTGTGATAGTCTGACTATTTCAATTTTCGATATCGAGATTGTTGGGTCCTAGAGCTACAAGCAATTCCTGTTGGAACTACATGCAATTTCTGTTTAAGAGACGTGGAAGCTTCAAAGGCCGAGTTAGTCAAGGTACGCGGTCGTTTAGGTTCCACCAGATGCTCCAAAATGTAGAAATCTTTGTCAAACATAAATATAAGTCGTGTAAGAATTTTATTTGGAATTAAAACATAACAAATAAGAGGAGGACCAAATCTGTTAAATTAATTATTCAAGGAAATAAGAAGACAAATCCTACATCATGTGTCGTTGGTCAACAATTTAGGGTGGTTAGAGCAATCTCTAGAATGTGTCTTCCTTTGTCAAGTTTGGCGTGGAACTTTGTTCATACGACGCTAGCTTTGACTAAATATAAGATTGAGCTCAAGCCTGCCTGCCCGACCCTAACGTTAATGTCAATGTTTCGTGTACTTGTGGCTTCTTAGTGTTTCTTCGCGTGCTCAAATATTCTTCTCCGTAGAACGGGAAGGATTTGCTCATTGGTAACTCGATCAAGCTTCTTGTGTCACCTTGAACAAGAGAGATCCTTCCATCCATGGTTATTAATCTTTTATTTTGTAAAATGGGGAGGATAAGTTTCGGAAAAATGGTGCGATTGTAGTTATATTCTTACGAGTGATATGACTTTTAAGACATTAACCTTAGTTGCATATTATTGTATTGATTACAACTTATTTTTCATTAATTTAATGATTATGTAGCGATTTTTTTACCAAAGTTAGGGATTATGTAAGTTTATCCTGAAAACAAATTTTTAGTCTTCTCTTTCAAGTTCTCTTTCATTTCACATAATTTTATAATGAGTTAATTACAGGGGATCTCCCTTTTTATCTGATTTTTTTCATTTCGGTCCACAATTTTTTAAAACTAACACTTTCCTTCTTATAATTTTATGTTTATATCATCCGTAATTCCTAATATCATTCTCAGTTAGAGATGGAAGAATAACGTTGTTTGATATATTTAGGTGTTACGTAACACAACACTTATCTTAATCGTGTCACATAAAACATGACATCATATAGCATCAAAAACCACACAATGTTGTCTAGATCTGGGTATCATGTTACATAAATACATGGCACTATAAGAAAATAATGACAATCGGTGAAAACTCCTCTTCTTCCCTTCTCCTCCATCTGAAGGCTTTGTGAAAAATCCTCTAAGCTTTGAGAGATCGTCTGATGGAGGTGGTGTGTAGTCAGCTCAAACTTGGTAGTTGTAAAATTGAAGATATACGTTCACTAAATCAATATCAATTATTCCATATATTTGTAAAAACTAGGTTGCTTCAATTAGTTGGGGTGTAAGGTTCTTCAATTTAAGGATCTTCAATTGCTAAGCTATTAAGGTTTCAATTATGATATTTTCGGTTAAGATTAACCTGATTTACATTTTGGCTTAAAATGCGTTGGTATAGTTATATATCAAAGCTAGTGGAGTCGAATTAACTTTAACAATTGTGAGCAATGTTATCTTTGTTGAGTTGTCTTGAACTTAAAGAGACCTAATTTAGGCTGAAGATTATGCTTATAGGATTGGCCAGATAATTACGATGAACCTAGTAATAATAGCATGCTAAATGACAAGAACCTAATTTATCAATTATATGGATAAGTAGTTTTAACAAGAGTATACTACTTACACTTCCATTTATCCATTACTTATTGTTGAACTTACTCTTATTAGTATGATGGTGAGAAATGGAATATAGTAGAGTTTTGGTTTGTTTTAGCTCAATTGTATCTGCTTAATGAGGTTGGACTCAATTAAAGAAGTATTTAGGTTTCAAACATTAAGATTTCATCTTGATGTAGTAGTTTTCATCTTTTACACTCCCTTTTGGTTTTCTTTTCTTTTTTTTCCTTATCTATCTTTATATGGGTCATCTTAGGTAGTATCATCTTTGGCATATTGTAGCTTATTTATGTCGAGCCTTATTGATAGTTGTGCATTAGTATATTTTTTTTTAGGTAATTGGCATATGTTTTCTTGCATAATTGTTGATTATTGTTGTAGTTTAGGATTCATTTTGTTTGTTTTCATTTAGTTTGACTTCCATTGTTATTCTTTTATGTTTGATGTTAATTTAGGGTAAGAATTGACTATTTTTTTATGTAGGAAAGAAGATGGAGCAACTTGGAGATTGAACTAGAGATCAAAGAGGAGAAGATATGAGGATTCCATCTATTTCCAATTCCTACAATCGTGGGAATTACAATTCGAGACAAAACGCGGGGTTTCATTAAACTTAGGATTTTTGGACTATTAAAGCATAATCAAGCCTCCATCTTAAAGGGGAGATAAAACCCTTATGTAGAAACACCATCCTTGAGTGAAGAATACATGTTTGGAGCCTTGAGGAAGGATTGAAGTCAAGGATCATCATCAAGATTGGGGAAAATAGCACATTAACACCAAAATTTTCAGATTTTGGCAAAGAAGAGAAGGAGTCCCTTTATTCAATTTTCTGTCAATTTTACTTCTTTTATTCTTCGTAAAATGGTTTATTTGAATGTTGATGATGTTATGGAGACCACGATAGGCTGATTTAGTTTTAGGGATTGCTTTTGAACTATTTTGTTAGAACTTCTATTTTACTGAATTGAATGAAGTTGTCTTTGATGATTTGTGATTTTATTTGTTATCTTGCAATAAATCCAGAGAGTGAGTGAGATTAATTGTGTAAGATTGTACAATGAGAGTTGGCGACCTATAGACTTACAATCATCATGTCAATTGAATAGTTAGAAGAGAGATCTCGGTGAAGTCAGTTGATCACCGATAGGATAGTTTAATAACTAGTTGAATCGGTAGAGTCATTGAGTAGGTTGAGAAATCATCCAATTGATTCTCCTTAATTCGATTAAGGATAATTAGTTACACCTTGAGAGATGGTAATTAATACATTCAGAAATGTTAGGTGAGACACAATTTAATTAATAAAATAGGATGGAGACAAAATAGGAAAAAAAGTAGTCTCTAGTCTTTAGATTCTTGAATTCCAATTTTTCTGCATTTTGGTATTATCTATTGCTTTGTGTTAGTCTTTTAATTTTAATTTAATTTTTCAGATTATTTGCATTAAAATTTCTTAAACAAAGTCTTGTCTAAATTAAGTGGTGTCTGGATATCGATCTCTGGGTATCAATCCCTGTAGGATCGATATCCGCTCTTTTTTACTACAAGTCACGACCTGTTCACTTGCGGGTTTTAAGCGTAAAGCGAGTAGATTGTGTTACAAAATTACACTCAGCAAGTTTTCGGCATCATTGCTGGGGATTGATTGTTTAGCATCTTGTTTAGTTTATATTATTTTGATTTATGAGTTTTTGATACTTTTCCTTGTGTAATTACAGGTACATGAACATAAGGAGCACACGAAGAACGAAAGAAGTGAGCAAAAAAGAATTTCCCGACATCAAGAGGCATGAAAGAGAATTACGTCAGGCAAGCATCTTAACATTTCACAACAAGATATGACTGAAGAAGGAGAATAAGGAGGACCGAAGAGGACTCTGATAGATTTCATGAGGCCAGGATTTAGTCCTCAAGGAGTGGCGAGATCGGTGGTCCAAGCAAATAATTTCGAGATAAAGTCGGCACTACTCAACATTCTACAAAATAGTGTGCATTTCTACAGGCTAACTACCGAGGATCCGAATGACCACGTTGCAAATTTCTTAGAGATCTGCGACACATTTCGATTCAACAAAATGTCTGATGATGCAGTGAAACTAAGACTATCTTCATTCACGTTGAAGGATCGGGCTAAAGCATGGTACAATTTGTTGAATTCAGGCTAGATTATGACTTGGGAGCAGCTTGCCCAAGCATTCCTCGCCAAGTATTTCCCATTAATGAAGACGACGAGGATTATTAAGGAGATTACAAATTTCTAGCAAAATGATGGAGAATCTCTCTACTTGTCGAGAGAGTTCTCGCTTCAAACGTTCTACAATGGAGTGAATCTGAGCACCAAAGGAACCATCGATGTAGCAATTGGAGGTTCATTAATGAGGAAGACAGTGGAAGTAGCTCACGATCTTTTAAAGGAGTTAGCAAGCAACAACTGCATATGATCGAGTGAGAGGAGCAGATAGGGGCAAAAAGAATAAAAAGGTATGATAACCATTGACTTTGTTACTGCTTTGCAGGCTCAGATCACGACTCTTATGAAGTAGCTGAATACCATGCAAGGAGCATCCTCCTCTATAGTGAAGGTGATGCAAATTCAATGCGAGTTGTGCAGGTAAAACAACCACGGCTCAGCAGAGTGTTTCCTACTGGGAGCTGGTGGTACCGAACAGGTAAATTACATGGCCAGCCACAGCGAGGCAATAACTTGTACTCTAATACTTATAATCCGAGATGGAAAAACCATCCAAATTTTTATTGGAGTACTAACAATATAGGTGGCCAAGCGAGACCACAAGGACCTTCAGGATTCTAACAAGATCAAATTGGAGCAATGGAGAGTAAGATGGATAAGATGATGGAAGTGCTGGGGCTAACAGCTTAAGCACTATAAGAAAAACATAAATTAGCGTTGAAAATTTACCGACGGAATAAAAACCGTAGCTATTTACCGACGGAATACAAAAGACCGTCAGTACATACATTGTCAAAAGTGGAGGGAAGGAATTTTGCGCAAAATCTCTGACGACATATAGCGACTGTTGGCCCTGGGTCCCTATACGGATTTTATGACGACTATGTGTCACTATCAGGAGTTTATGAGTAACAATAATAATATATAAAATTATAACATTTAAATTTATTTAAAGTCTAGACACGGAAAACCAGTAGTGGGATCATAGAATCATTTATTCAAAATAAAAATGCTTTAATAAAATCAACTTAGCTAGTTATTAATGGGTAAAATTCATGGAAAAGTAAAAATAATACTCAAC
>JANIIA010000190.1:19204021-19217045 GCA_027478495.1 Erythroxylum alaternifolium
TTCATGACAAATTGTGAGACTCTTAGAGATAGAATTGAATTTCGATGTTTTCATAATAAATGTAGCAATATATCTCTAGGTTAATCCAAATTAAGAATCATCTCGATTGGACAACTAGAGAAAATGTTGTGGCTAAAAGACTGAAGCATACTCAGTAAACATTTTTCAGACCACTACCACTTTTATTTCTAAATCTTTCCTTATCACAACTCAAACCAAGATCATCTTTTCTACTTCATTTTCAACCCCATATCATCTATAAAGATATTATAGTCCATGATTAATCATGAACACCAATAATAGACTATACATACATGTATTCTCCACGTTTCTCATTTATTAGTTCTAGTCTTCTAAGAAAAGTTCGGAGTCCAACAGTAGTTGTCACCGGAGTCGCCAGTGTAAAAGTGCTTAAAGCTCAGAATGTGGTAAAAGCCCCCGGCTCACTATGTAAAATGAGCCCTATATCTGCATTAAATAAGAGATAGTATTAATGAGCCGATATCCATAACAGATACGGGACAGTAAAAAAGGCACTCGGTCATAACAATGTAATAAATGAATGTGAATCTCTGAACATTTCATACACATATGATATGTATGATTTAAATGATCGCAATGTATTGTTGAATTGAGTTGAATGAAAAATGTTATAACTGATGAACTTTTGTGATGCTACATGTCGATAAATGAAATGACGCAAATTATGTGATTATATAAGTTGTTGTGCTATCTGATATGAGTTAACCATTAAGGATGGTTAACTCACTGAGTTCACAAAACTCACCAAAATTGTAACATTGACTTTTCAGGTTTAAAAGAGATGACTTAGCTTCTAAGACAGCTAATAAGAGATCTAGTACGGCTTTTGGATAGAAGACATAGCTAAAAGTTCGGTCAGCTAGAACTGAAGGATTAGATAAACTTTTTGTAAAATTCCTCATATATGTAGCATGTTTTGTAAATAGAGTTGTAGACTCTAATAGGTCTTTGATATTGTATATACATGGATGTTGTATGTAATGCTACATTGTATCTCATGTTTTGATGAAATGAAATGAGGAAATTTGGGGTTTTAGACACTGTGATAATTATGTTTTAACGTATGATGTCATGAGTTAAGTGAAAGTGATATAGTTAGTGTGCCGCTTCCACTGGGCATGTGCTCGAATGTCTGATTGACATACGGGCACAAATGTATGATGGGAGTGGAGTGTTACAGTGGTTGGTATCAGAGCATAGTTGTCATCCATAAGGGCATATAGGAACATTATGAATATTGTGAGAAATGTGGATAGTAATTAAAGTTATTGTCTATTATAGGTCATCCACTATAGGTGATCAAGTTGGAAGTTCAGCTACCATAAACGACCTAGAGTCAGTAGGAGCCAGTAAGGAGTCTTCTATGTCTCGACCGGAGAGAATGCCTCTAAAAATTCCCAAGAGAAGAGAAAGAAGGTACGATAAACTGCAAAAGCAGGGGGCTGTGGACTTTTACAGAAGTATAGACCCTACAGAGGTCGAGGGATTGCTAGAGAGAACAAAGAGAGTTTTTGACCAAATGGATTGCGAATCGAACGAGAAGTTCAACTATGTAATTTCCCTACTGCAAGGCCCAGTATACCAATGGTGGAAGATTGTTCTAAGTAGTACCACCAGGCCTTGTAACTTGAGGTGGGAAGACTTTTTGAGGGTCTTCAAGTAGAACTACATGCCCAAAATATACCTGGCTAGAAAGATAAAAGAATTTTTGGATTTAAAGCAGGGCAATTTATTGATGGAAGAGTATGAGATTAAGTTTAATGAGTTGATAGGTTACACTATTGCCTTGATTCCTATAGAGGAAGACAAGTGTAGGAGATTCGAAGATGGGCTAAACATGGAGATTTGGACAAGGCTAGCCATAAAGAATTTAAGCAGTTTCTTTGAGTTGGGAGCGGCCTCGATCTGAATAGAGCAACTATTGAGAGATGATCAGGGGGAACATAGACAAGAATCTAGAATGAAGAGGCCCAGTGAATCTCAGGGTGGTTCTGGCAAGAGGTTTAGCAAGCGTCAAAACAAAGTTTTTAGACCACTGGCTAGATCAAAACAGTCGGAGTTCAGACAAAGGGTAGCTTAGTACAATCTGGTAGTGGAAGATTTACAGTATTGGGTCAATTACCTAATTGTGAGCACTACAGGAAGAAGTACAGTGGTGAATGCTGGAAATTGACAGGAGCTTGCCTTCAATGTAGCTCTTTTGATCATTAGATTATGGATTGTTCTATTATGTACAGAGCACCATCTGGAAGTAGAGGTGGAGTGGTGACAGAAACTACTATTTAGTAGAGCTGAGGTGGTGGGTCTAGACAAAGAGGCGTGGCAGAGGCAGAATGAGTTCTGGGAGCCTTACTATCAAGATTGAGGTATAGTGCAACCAAGCACAATCTCAGGCCCGAGTATATGCAATGACCAAATAGGAGGCTCAAAATTCTCTAGATGTCATTACAAGTGTGTTGCTTATTTTTGCTTATGAAGCTTTTGCATTATTAGATCTTAGATCTACGTACTTTTTTTCCGCACCGCATATGGCTTCTAGGTTACATTGTGATAGAGAACTATTAAGATATGGATTAGAGGTGAGTACACCGATAGGTAGTACTACCGTAATGGGAGAAGTCTGCAAGAATTATTTGATTAGAATTGATCAAACATAATTGGAGGCAGATTTGATTATGTTACAGTTAAAGGAACTAGATGATCCTAGGTATGAATTGACTCACTGCTGATAGGGCCGTTATGAACTGCTATACTAAAGAGGTAATATTAGAATCTCCTAATTAGCCGATAACAGTTTTCAGATGTATTAGTCAAGCAGTGCCAGTTAGGCTGATCTCATTCATGAGGGCCTTAAGGTTGATGCAAGGTGGGTGTGAGGCTTATTTGACCCACGTCGGTAATACTTGAACTGAGCAGAACGTGCAAGACATTCCTATGGTTAGGGAATTCCTAGATGTGTTTCCCACTGAGTTATCTGGCTTAACTCCGGATAGGGAAATAGAGTTCACGATCGATCTGGTTCTAGGCGCTACTCCTATATCTATTAGACCCATTGTATCACCATGGGGAGCTCCAGTATTATTTTTGAAGAAGAAATATGGAACTCTAAGACTGTGCATCGATTATAAGCAACTGAATTGAGTAACATTGAAGAACAAGTACCCGTTGCCTAGAATCGATGATTTTCTTGATCAGTTACAAGGAGCTCAGGTGTTTACTAAGTTGGACTTAAGATCTGGGTACTATCAATTGAAGATAGCAGAGGCAATGTACCGAAAAGTGCGTTTAGAAATAGGTATGGACATTTGAGTTTTTAGTAATTCCGTTTGGGTTAATTAATGCCCCATCTACATTTATGGCTTGATGAATAAGGTATTTCAGCCCTACTTGAATCGTTTTGTAATTATGTTTATTGATGAAATCTTAATGTACTCAAAGAGTAGAGAAGAGCATGCTGAGCACCTAAGAGTAATCCTACAAATTATAAGTGAGAAATAGCTATAGGTCAAATTCAGTAAATGTGAGTTTTGGCTGAATCAAGAAGTGTTTCTGGGTCACATAGTAACTGGACAAGGCATACAAGTAGATCTAAAGAAGATAGAAGCAGTGATGAAGTGGGAAACTTTGAAGAATGTGTCTGAACTTAAATGCTGATAAATGTGAATGAGATTAGGATAGAGAATATGAATGTGTAAGATTGAGCACAATTGATTGACTGAATACATGTGATTCATTTCGTTACATGAATGCATGAAAGATAAAGGCAGTTGTGACCGAAGTCACCAGTACAAAGGAGTTTAAAGCTCAGAATGTGATAAGAGCCCCTGACTCACTATGTAAAATGAGTCATGTATCCCCAATGGATAAGAAATAGTATTAATGAACTCGGTATCCATAATAGATATGGGACAATGAAAAAGGCACTCGGTCAAAATAATGTAATAAACGAATGTGAGTCTCATGAACGTTTCATACACACATGATATGTATGATTTGAATGATTGCAATGTATTGTTTAATTGAGTTGAATGAAAAATGTGAAAATTGATGAACAAAGTGTTTTATGATACTACATGTCGATAAATGAAATGATTTGAATTATGTTATTATATAAATTGTTATGTTATGTGATATGAGTGAACCATTGAGGATGGTTAACTCACTGAGTTCGCAAAACTCACCAAAATTGCAACATTGACTTTTCAAGTTCGAGAGAGATGACTTAGCTTCTAAGACAGCTTAGAAGAGATCAAGTACAACTTTTGGATAGAAGACATGGCTCAAAGGTAGGTCAGCTGGGATTAAAGGATTAGATAAACTTTTTGTAAAATTCCTTATATATGTAGCATGTTTTGTAAATAGAGCTGTAAACTCTAATAGGTCTTTGATATTGTATATAAATGGATGTTGTATATAATGCTACATTGTATCCCATGTTTTGATGAAATGAAATGAGGAAATTTTGGGTTTTAGACATTATGATAATTATGTTTTAATTTTTGATGCATAAGTTAAGTGAAAGTAATATAATCAGCGCGTCGCTTCCCTCGGGCATATGCTCAAATGTTTGATGGACATACGGGCACAAATGTCTGATAGGAGTAGAGTGCTACATGACCATAACAAGTTATTAAGCAATTTTTTTATTGATTTGATGATGAAATTTAGACAGGTCAGATGAGCTACCCAATGAGTGTTAATGGTAGTCAGTGTTAAGATTATGAATTGGGCTCTTCCTATTACTGTAGATGTTTGGAGCTCTAGGATGATATTTTGGATTGAATTCTATCAAAAAGATCTATGAAGTCTTTTGTTCTCATTCTTTGATTAAAAGTGGCCAGTGATATCTGAGATCAATTGCTTACTACTATAAGCACTCCTTCAAAGATAAATGATACTTTTGGAGAAGTTTACCTACAATCCAAAAGATTTTTAAAAAATTTTAAGAGCTTTCATTAATTTGGAGGTGGAGAGTGCATCTGCTTTAGGCAATAAAATCAGATCATCTGCAAAACAAAGATTAGTTAGTTTGAGTTTCCTACACTTATAGTGGTATTTGAGCCCTTTGTTCTTTCGATAACCCTCATGATTATCATATAGAGTGCCTCTATAATAAAGGAAAATATGTATGGTGATAATGGATCTCCTTGTCGAATACCTTTATAGCTTTTAAAGAATTTAGTAGGTTATCCATTCACTAGAATGTTATATGAGGAATTCTTTATACACTGCCTAATCTATTTAATGAAAGAACCTAGGAATTCCATATCATGGAGGATATTGATGATAAATTTCTAGTTGCAATTATCATATGCCTTTCTAAGATCAATTTTGATGCAGCAATTGGGATTGCTCTTCTTTTTAGAGTAATTACTAATAAGCTCTTGCAAAATGAGTATGTTATCTCTAATCACCCTTCCAGGTATGTAAGCTCCTTGGTTGGGAGTGATGTTCTTGCCAACAATCCTTTAAGCCTTTGATTAATGGTCTATGAGATAATTTTATAAATGGAATTACAACAAGCTATAGGTCTGAAGCCAGAAATTTGGTTCAGTTCACCTTACTTTGGAACCAGAGTTATGAATGTCTTGTTGATCTCTTTTATAAGTTTTCCCTTACTAAAGAATTCCGAAACTACTTTTGAGATCATATCTCCAGTGAAAGACCATGTATTGTTGAAGAAATTGATATTAAAATCATCTGGTCCAAGTATAGATGAATGTGTCGAATCCTTCAAAACCTTCTTGAGGAAATGTATAAATGAATGTGCTTCATAAGGTTTGTTTATTAAGTTGCTTTCAACTAGATACTTCTGAGAGTCAAGATTGATATCATTACGCTTGAGCGAAATTATTTTGTTTCTAGCTTTCCTCGATACTATGGTTTTATGAAAGACCAAGGTGTTCCTATCTCCATTCTTCAACCAATCAACCATTGTGCTTTGCTTCATTAGAGAAGAACCATAAAGGAGTGTTTGTTTATAGCTATGGAAAGCATCAAGATCTAAGATTTCTATATACAACATATTAAATGTACTTAAATTTCCTTTTTGTTCTGTTTACAAGATTGCCAACATTGGCTTCGAATAACATCTTCATTTCATTCTTGATGATCTGCATTTTCCTTGCATAGACATAATACTTGGTACCTCTAATGCAGATTCCTTCTTCAACTTCAGTTACCTGTAACATGAAGTCGTTAAATCTGAATGGAAAGTTGGAGTCTAATATTGCTAATTTGGTTACAATGGGGGTGTGATCTAGTAGCTTATTGTTTGAGTACAAGGAAAAGCAATTAGGGAAAACAGTCATCCACATTGGAGACACTTCTATCTAACTTTTTCCATATTAGATGGTCACCATTTTGCTTATTATTCCACGTGTAAAAATAGCCCCCAAGGGGAGATCAGTGAGCTAGGCTTCTTCAAGACATTTAACAAGTCCTGTGCAAGGACTACAATTTGATCTTAATCTATCTTCTTTCTCTACTTTCAAAATGGAGTTGAAATCACCTGAGATCATCCAATGTAGGTTTATTGTAGCGGCTAACTCCTTTATCTGATTCCACAAGAAGTTCCTTTAATATGCACTATTATGTGCATATATAAAGGATAAGCAAATCTACCGATTGAGATGTTTTATAAAAACCTATAAATGCACCATCTAGCCTATACTATTAAAAGAGTTGACAGATAGTATATTAGAATCATATAGACCTATGATTCTTCCATTTGGATAATAGGTATGACAAGAAATGATTTGCCAATTAGTAGGAAAATAGGTTAACAGTTTTTAATACTTCTTTCTAATTCTAGTTTATAAGATTCCAACAATTGCTACTTTATTAGGCTACTAGATCATCAATTTTTTATCAGGGGCATTTGCCCCTCATACATTCAATGTGAGGATATTCATATCTCCCTTACGAAGAGTATCTTATTTTCTTCTACTTGATCTTCCTTTAACCACTGTCTTAAAATCCTAATCTGTTTAAATTTACTTTTGAAATTGCTTACTAAGTATTTATGTGGTATTCTTTTCTATATTGTCTACATCAGCCTCTGTAAGCCTATATTGATCTTCTATCTATTCCTTTTCATGTTGGACATGTAACATTTCATTGATAACTTCACTTTGAGCTTTGTCTATTTTATTATCTTTATTTGTTGTAGTTGGAATTTCAATTGTGGTTTCTTCATCTTGATTCTTCGATTCAGTATCCATTTCCATCAATTCTTAGTGCTCTCCTATTTTAAATGTGCAACCTATTAGTTTCCATATATGTTTCTTGTCTAATTGTGGTCTATATGCATATATAACCCATAATTTATCTTTTATGGGCTTCAGATCTTCATTCAACATTCTGGTAGATTGGATAAGGAAGTGACTAGGATACAAATTCTAGCATAATTAATGAACTAGATTTCTGCTGTAGTTTGATCCATTCCATTGGCCTGCCTATATAGCTTACAAGATGACTCAACATCTTGGTAGTCCAATGTTTAAATGGAAACTTGTGCAAGCATATCCAAATGGTAATGTTTTCATATTTGAGGCCTTCCAATTTAATTAGTTGCCTCCAAGCTTGCAGTAATAGGGGTTTATTTTACACATTCCAGTATCTAGATTGTACACTAACTTGGCTTCTTTTTGAGCTAGAAAATTGAAACAAAAATATATCCTCATTGTTTACTAACAAATCTACCAATCCATGTTGTTTCTAGTTACTGAGGTCCTATTGCTTCATAATTGGAAAAGCAATCCTCTTATAAATGAAAAAGCCAATAATTGTAGTTCTCCATTTACCTGATCCAACCCTCAACAGCTCCATTAGAGGAGAAACAATTCTTTGCTAAAGAGACTCATTAGGAGGGCAATATGATAGCTTTTGTTTTGAATTTGATTCGCCTACTACTTGAGTCTATGTCTTTCGAATGGAAGGGTTATTAAGGCTTAAAAAAGGTGGGTTAAAGGTTGATGCAAGAAGACTCCCAGATGATTCATTATAGCAGCTTGCATTTAAAAATGGGAAATGTATGTCCATAAGTACAAGCCATGGACTAATGGTTGATAGCTAGATATACAGGATTAGAGAGCAGGAAAGTGCTTTGAGTAAAAGGTGATTCAAATAAAGCAAGGGAGAAGGATGGTGTGGTCTACTAAGGTGGATGGAGTGAGTAAGTTGTGGTGTCTCTGGCGAGTAGGTGTTATGAAAATTGTGAAGAAAGAGGTAGTATGCTTCTAAAAGGAGAAGATGGTAAAATATGGTCAAAAAGAGTGAAGCTAAGAAGGTAAAATCCATGACATAGAGGTTGAGGAAGGAGGAGAGTAGTGTTTTGGCACGAGGTGAACAGTGCTATTTAAGAAGACATGGTAAGATTGGATATTCTTCTACTTGTATGTTAATTTAATTAATTTAACATGATGATTTAGAGTATGAATGGGCAGGTTGAGATTAATAGAGGATAGATGTTGTAAGATTTATAATTTAGATTATGATTTACTTAAGGATAAACAAAAGCTTAAGTGTGGGAATTACTAATGTAAGGAGTTAAAGTGTTATAAATGTAGACTTCTTTGTTTCCTTTGTACCCATTGTATAACATTTTAATTATCAATACAATTCAATTAATTTAAAAAAAAATAGGTCCACAATCTCATTTATTCATAAAACTAAAGACTTGTGTAATTTTTGGTTTTCTATCTTTATTTTTGAATTTAGTAAAAAATTGTTCGGTTGAATTTCTTATTTCTAATTTCTCATTTAATTTCTAAAAATTTCATAATTTATGACAACTACAAAAATAAGTTTTTTTATTTTTTGGACCTAATTTAATTTACTATTAAATAAATATATTATTTAATTATTTATTGCTAATTAATAATAAGAATTATGACTTATATAACTAAATTATTTAATCTATTTTGATTTTATAATTAATATAACATTATTTCCAAAATAAAATTGTTAAATTTATAAATTACATAAATTTTAAAAATTTTATTGATGAAAGATTTTTTAAATATTATATATTTAACTCTAAATAATAACAAATTTTAATAATTTAAAAATAAATATTAACTTATAAACAAATCTTTATAAAAATTTACTTGCTTAATTATTTATTTTAATAAATTTAATTAATCCATAAAATTATTTTTTCTAAATTTTATTTAATATTTAAATATTAGTAATAATAAAGGCATAATTATACTAACATTAACAATCAAGTATTTTTTTGTTTTAAAAATAGAAAATAAAATTTGAAATTTAAAAGTAAAAAATATATAAAAAGCTCAAGAGGAACCATACAAACCTTAAATTAATTCAATAGTATGCAAAATTTTGGGGTAAGCATTATCACTTCCACTTATGATTTACCAACAAATTTACATTATTTTTGTAAACAATAAATCAAATGTTCTTAAAAAAATGGGGAAGAGTGAGTAGCTCTCACCTCTCTCTACATGTTCTCACCACATCCACCTTGGAAATTGATCTTCTATTGCTTCTTTTCTCTTCTTTATCATCTCTGATTCTATTCTCTTCCCAGTGCCTGCTTGGTTATCTGTTCTTTCCCATCTGGTTTCTTAATGCCTTATCGATCATTTCCTATGGTATGGAATAGGTCCTGGACTCTATGGGCGTTATTGTCCTTTGTTTAGTATCTTT
Organism: Erythroxylum alaternifolium; assembly: GCA_027478495.1. Classification (NCBI taxonomy): domain Eukaryota; kingdom Viridiplantae; phylum Streptophyta; class Magnoliopsida; order Malpighiales; family Erythroxylaceae; genus Erythroxylum; species Erythroxylum alaternifolium. The sequence continues at coordinate 19,213,736 of JANIIA010000190.1, forward strand.
TCTCATCCTTCCCTATATGTTACTCCTTTTGGAACGATATTTTAAAGTGCTCAACTACAACATCCAATTTTTCTAGAATATGATGCCTATTCTTATAGTCCAAGGAACCAAAATTTTAGATGATTTGGGATTTCCATCCCTCCCCTCTAACCCATCCTCGAACTTGCACTCAAACTCAACTATTCCCTCTATCAAAGAACCTCCTTTATTTCCAGATACCTCGTTTGATGGCTGTCATTCCAAACTAGATTCCTTAGTAAATGGGATTAGTGTAAATAAAGAGTTTGTGGATTCTCTTCCTAAGAATATTAGCCTTATGCTAAGCTAAAGACAACTGGTGGGAAAAATAGATGATGGCTTATTGGAGTACTATCCTCCCAAGACAATAGAGGGATGCTTTATTGTTGCATATGATATAGTGATCATAAATGATGGAGCTAAAAGCTAGGCTATAACACTAGTGGGGTTGTTTTAGGCAGACAACCCCCTTTTCCAACAATCAATATGTGGGCAACAATATAAAGAAAATGGATTAAAAGAGGTCATATTATCAACAAACAATATTATTCTTTTCAAGTTCCAAACTAATAAAAGATTAAAAGAGGCACTTGTTATTAGTTAATTGCATGTCCAGAATAACCTTATGTTCTTGTAATTTTGAAACTTTGGAATCTGCTTGGAGAGCAAAAAACACAAAAGCTTTCCAATATGGATCAACATGCATGGATTTCCTTTAAAGTACTGGTCTACAAATGACTTGAGTATGCTAGCTAGCTACATAGGAAAATCTATCAGTATGGAAGAAATTATAGCACAAAAAACAAAAGTTGGGTTTGAAAGGCTAAGTTTGAGTGTTGATTTTGGGAAAGACCTTATAGAAACTATCCATATTTTAAACTAGGTAAAGTTTAGGCACTCTTTGAAGATATTCATGTTGTTTATTAGTGGGAGCCTATACTAAATTAGCAAGGAAAACAAAAGAGAGAATATGTGGTTGGGCTTTTGTAGAGCTACTAAGTTATCACAAATAATCTACAGAGGTGACCAATGCAAACATTTCAAACCCATGTCAGGTGTAGTGTATAGAGGTAAGCATAAGAGTAATAAGGTAAAGAAAACGTTGTTTAGGTGAACTAGGAAAAATAAGAAGACAAAGCGGTGGTGGAAATAGAGGCTAGTGAAGGAACTTCTAAAACACCGAGGAATAAAAAAGAAGATAATGGCTTTTAAGGAAGTTAAGACTTGCTCCCTACATTCCCATCATCAATATAGAGGTGAATGTTATATAAGATGAAGATTTAAAGTAGATATTAAAAGGAAGTTGGGAAGAAAAATAGGTTCAAAAGAACCAAAACTCAAAAACTCCTATCGTGATAGTAATTTCATATAATGTTAAAGGAATTAATAGCCCCTCTAAATAACAAATGTTGAAATTTTGTTTTGGGAAATAAGCCAATATCGATAGGTGTCCTATAAACCAGGCTAAATCAAAAAAAAACTTACTTGCTGAAAGCCTTTAAGGATAAATATACTATGTTATCTAACAACCAAGATCATCATTTTAGTCATTTTGTGGTCGATTTTGGCAATAGCTTAGTCAATGTTTAGGTTCTACAATACACTAATCAATTAATACATTTAGGGGTTATTTTTTGTCCACAAAATACAAAATACAAAGGTGGCTACTTCTTTTATGTATTGTTAAAACTTCACTTTCTAAAGAAACTAGCTATGAAGTAATCTTCAAGAACTACATACACAAATCCATTATCCTTGGCTAATATTAGGGTATTTCAATAGCACTCTTTTCATAGATGAAGTTAAAGGGAATGTACACTTGAAGAATTTCACCATTGACTTCTAAAAATGAGTTGAGAAGATAGGGGCTACTATTTTAAAATTTGGAGGATCCTAATTTACATGAAGCAATAAACAAAACACTAGATGACATATTAGAAAAAACCTTACTATAGCACTAGTAAATGGTGAATGGCTATCATATTTTACTGAGAGCAATTTTATAGTTTTAAAGCCATTGTTCTCTGACTATTCTCCATCCGCGGTTTAAACATTTTTTTAGAGTAATAAGAAACACTTTCCATTTAGATTTAACAGTTGTTTGGTTAAAGAAGAAAGGTTCTCTAAAGTAATAATAAGAGGCCTTTCAAACATTATTTTGGGGGATCAAGGCTTTTATGTGTGAGAATGCTATAGAAAATAAAGGAGGAACTCTAAAGGCTAAAGCTAAGAAAAGTAAGATGTAGTACATTGGAGAATATCCAGGCTACAAAGAACAATCTAATTAAGACTCAACAGGAGATGAATAACCACCGTTGAGAAACTTCTTTGATTATGAAGGAAAATGAAGCTCTAAATTAATATATAAAGGTAACAATTATCCACAACTCTTTGATCAAAGAAAGGTTTAGATTACGATGGATTAAAGATGGTAAGAAAAACTCAAAGTTCTTCCTTAACTCAATCTTGGCAAGAAGGAATTCTAATAAAATTGATTATTTATTCAACTAGGAAAGGGACTTGGTATCAACTTAAAAGGATCTTAAGGAGGAAGCAACTTCATTCTTTAAGAATAATATAGGGATCTCATCTCCAAGCACATCATTTGTTCAAATTCTAAAATCCTTTATTAACAATCACTTTTTAGATGTGGGGATTATGTTTATGGACAATCCTATCAATGCATAAGAGATAGAGAGAGTGGTCTTTGAGATGAGCCTTAAGAAAGCCTCAGTCCCTAATAGTCTAAATGGTCTCGTTTATCAAAAAAACATAGCCTCTAATTAAAACCTTGGTTACTAAAGCAATTATGGATTTTTTTTAACAAATGTAAGATTCTCAAGAAATTAACAACAACTGCTCATGTTTGATTCCTCAGAGTGTCTAATCCTAACTACTAAACAAGTTTAGACCTATCTATTGTTGCAATTTTTTGTACAAACTATTCATAAAATCATAGCAACAAGAATGAAAAGGGTGTTGAAACCTAGTATAAGTGAATCATATGAGGCTTTTATTGATAAAAGAATGATTATTGATAATGTTCTTATTGCCTATCAACTATTAAAGGACATTAAAAAAAGGAATGGCCCTAAAAATTAAGCAATAAAGATTTATTTCCAAAAGATGTATGACACAACAGATTGGGACTTCATACTTTAGCTGCTAGAAGCCTTTGAGTTCCCTAAGAAATTTAGGAATTAGATTAGACTCTATATGTAACATCCCCTCACCAATAGGAAGGGTATATTGGTAAATTGCCATGTTTAGGAGTGTATAATGTATAGTGACA
>JANIIA010000190.1:19217145-19255425 GCA_027478495.1 Erythroxylum alaternifolium
GATTTTCCATTGTGTTGTAATTATGTTCTGCTTTCTGTTTAATGGACAAAGTGTTTTGAAAAGAAAAAGTGGACACATAATAAGTGACAAGTGCAAAACGTTTTAAAAGAGTTTACAAAAATTTATACCGACTTTTGTGAAGTGTTAAGTGATGTGACACGCCACCCTCGCGGGGCACGAATTTGGGTATCACTGTCGATATCAGGTTCGGATTCGGCGGGAGTGGGGTGTTACAACTAGCTTTTAGGTTAAAGTACCTCCCTTCACCTATTTGGGCCTACCTATATCCACAAGGAAGTTCAGTTGCTAGTTAAGTGCATTAAAATAGTGTTGAATTTGCTCTATGTGTATTAGGATTCTCATTTCTTCCTATCAAAGGGTTTGATAAAGACTATAGAAAAGATTATGAGGAGGTTCCTATAAGTTGGAGAAAGGTAAGGAAAGTACTACCCCAACGTGAGGTGGCAAGAATTATGCAAACCAATCAAGGAAGGAGACCTTTGAATATTTTGAATTAGCATAAGCAATAAAGTGTTCCTAGGTAAGAGATAATAGAGATTGCCAGAAAACAAAGATTATTTGTGGGTTAAGTGGATACATTATTATTTCTTAAAATGAAAAAATGGTTAGGAGATGAGGAACAGACCAACCTTTTTCATGGTTCCTAATATAGCTAATGAAGTTGGGAAGTGAATTACAAGAATATATTAAATGTAAGGTTGATAATAATGATGTAGTATCATTTTATTTTGACAATTAAAGCAGGGTAAGACCTCTATGCCAACACCTAATTTATGTTAATCTTAAGAGATAGATACCCTTTAAGCTTGAAAATGATGTGTGGATCAATGCAAACAAATGGTATAATGTTTCCAATAAGCTGGAGATTATTTTGCCAAGGTAATACTCAAACCAAACGAGTAAGGATGAGTATCTGTGGGTAGAAGATTCATCTAGCAAATATACCAATGAATCTTATAGATAAAATCTCAAAGAAATAGGCAAGGTGATGGAAGGGTAGAGAGAAGTATAAAGTTAAATTTGATGGCTAAAGTCTCCTTCTTCGTATGACTTCTTGTTAGACGAAGAATTCCTACAATGGATAAAATCAATTTCCTCAATATTAGTAGCACATGTCTTCTATAATGGAGAAACTAAAATCTATAAACCATTTATTTTTCAAATGCAAAATATATTCAAAAGTTTGGAAAGAGATCTTTAATATATGTCACATAGATATGCATGGTATCAATTGTAATGATTTCTTGAGCTAATTACAGAGAGATAACAATATGATTAAAAGATGGAACAATTGCTTGCTGAAGTTGCTTTTAACTCATTCATGTTTTGTCTTTGAAGAGAGAGGAATGGAAGATATTTTAAAAGAGTTCGAAACTTTAATAAAGAAAGAGCCTAACTTCATGGATCAAAGAACAACTTATCTTGAGCAAGAAAATTAAAAGTTGTAGTGGTATCCTTGCTCATTTATCGAGGTTATACTTAAGACCTCACTAAAGATACAAGGCTAAGGTTATCAATATGTGGTAAAATCCTTATGCACGTAATGGAATAAATTAAGAGATGGTGGGGCTTCCGCGTGTAGTGAATGAAAAGCTATCAAGCTGCAAAACTTGTATTGGTTTAGTGCATGGGGATAAGTTGATGTTAATATCTTTGCCTTACCATTGAAATACTATTACTTATAACTTCATTCTCTTGTGAATGAAATCTTTCAATGTACCTTTTCAAAGAAAAAGAATGATCTAGAGAAATAAATCTTCAAAGAAAGCGTTAGAGTATTTTATATTGACTAAACATGAAAATATTGAAGGGTTTGTAAATAGTAAAGGTCAATTATCTAAATGAATAATTCTAGTTATTTGGCAATGGTTGACTCAAGTCTAATTTTTATTAATGGGCTCTAACTCTAATCATATTAAAAATTTTAATATAGTATTAGAGCAGGTTTGGTTCAGATTATTAATTTCCGGTTGTCCGTTTAGACGTCTAGTCCCAGCGGCCGGGTCCGGTTACCATTATGTTTATTTCAAGACACAATTTGTTGTCCAGTCTCAGTTGCATTGAAAGGGGAGCGTTAGAATGTCTCATATTAATTAAACATAAAAATGTTAAAGGTTTGTGGTAAAGGTCAACTATCCAAATGACCAGTTTAACTCATTTTGACAATTGTTGACCCAAACTTAATTTTTGTTAATAGGTTCTACATTCTAACCATATTAAAAATTCTAACGCTAAGACTAGACATCTAGATGGACAACCGAGAAATTAAGAATCCGGACCAAACCTACTATGATATTATATTAGAATTTTTAATATGGGTAGAGTGTAGAGTCCATTAACAAGAATTGAGTTTGTATCAACCATTGTCAAAATGACTAGAACTAGTCATTTGCATAATTGATCCTTACTACTTATAAACTCTTTAATATTTTCATGTTTAGTAAGTAAACTCAAGATTAAGGTGTAAATGAAGGGAAACATAAGACAAGTTTTTAACGGTGATATTCCATTAATGTGATATCTGACGACGCAGCTTAGAAACTGAAAATTGGGAGGCACGCTGCAGCTACCTTTCTGTGTGTTTTTATTATCAGTGGGCTTCAGGAACAATTAACTACCCGTATGTGTGATTTGGGCTAATCCAAAGGGGCCTCAAATGAAAATTTATCGAAAAGAGAAGCACCAATATGGCCGACACTTCCATTTGATTACGATTTCTGGATTCACAGACTTATACTAGATATAAGGTTCAAGGAAGCTAACATAAACCCCTTAGGGGGTGGTCTAGCTATTTACGGAAAACTCCTATAGAGTCTCTGGTACTGAAAGTAATGGTTTAAGTCCCTACTACTAAAAGTTAAGGTTTTAGGTCTTCAGTACTGGAGTTTATGAGTCTGAATTCTCAGATTAAGACTTCTGGAGTTTTAATACCTTGTCTCAATAAATCACAAGTTCGCTACTGATACTTTTTAGATATTTATTGGTTGTCATACTCACAATTCAATTGCATTGAAAAGACGCGGAAACTATTGCGTATAACAATGGCAACAATCTCAAATCAAAATTTGCCTTTCCTGGCACGTAGTAGGCCAGTTTTATTATTGAATATGGACTCATTTAAGGCTTGAATTAGTAGCTCTCAAGCGAGCGTTTATTGAGGCATTAGGAAAAATAGTCCTGGTCAGTTGTTTTCTTCTTTTCTTTTCTTGCGCAATAGAATTGTGTGTCAATCAATCCAGAATTATTTCAAAAGTAACATATTTTTCTTATGGATCTCTCTATCAAGACTAGGAGCAGAAGGCATTAATAAATATTCCTTATTTCCACTTAAGCTGTAATCATTTAAAACACTAACGACATTTTTGGTGCAAACTTTGACTTGAAGATCAACTGATAGATTGATTGATGTGAGCAAATAAGTCGGCACATCCTATCCCATCCCCAAGCAAGAAGCCATTCCATTCATTTTCTTGCTGGAATTTGAGCTGTTACGTTATGGAGACTCGAAGGTTTCTATGTCTAAGGAAAAGATTTTTAGTCGAACTTTAATAATAGATCCAGGATTAATTATAAATTTGTATTAACGGAGAAAATTTGAAAATTGGTCGATGAACAAGCTGTTGAACTACTTAAACAAGCTTCTTAACCTTCCAACAAGCTCTTGAAACTTTCTATTGATCTTTATGAAAGTTCTATATCTTTATGTCATTAACGTCTTTCTGCAACTTTATTAATGCGTACACTACCTCTCAATAGATCAAAGAAACTAAACGTCCAGGAACTTATTTAAGCAGGCAATAAAAAACCTTAATAGCTATTTATAGTAACCTTATTGAGTCTCTCCATCACAAGTCCAATACATAACTAGTCCACACTTATTAAGGCCCATTTTTTTCAATGAACTTTAGCCCGTTAAATCAAATCTTTTATTGGGCTTCTTTATTATCTTTAATCTGAGTCAAATTTGATTTCATTAACCGTAATTTTATAAAGATGCCGTAATTAATAATTGTCCAATTAAAAAATTACTAACATTATGTCCCTTAGACAAATATTAACTACAAGGGTTATAACAACAATAAAAACAGTAAAAGTGGTTATGCAAAATTGCTATATAGGTCCACCGATTTAAAACATTTGATCTAAGGATATAAAAAGTTTGTCATTCAATCCAACAAGGCTTTCAATACTGAAAAATTTCAAATGCACGTGTCATATGCGACACAAATCCAATAAATCATGCATATGGAGTATCTCACTAATATAAATGAGAAAAATGGAATGTGGCAAACTACGATAATATATGTATAATCATAAATGTATCGTTTTTATGTTTGTTGGTCTCAATTTCCCGAATTTTATGCTACACTGTATTACAGAAATTTGTTTTCTCTTATTGAATGTTAAACCACATTAAAGAAACCCCTTATGGGATTAAAAACTTATATCTCCCTATGTCTTATCAAATCCATGGATTTATGTATATGTCTATATGTGTCCCAAAGACATAGGTTCAAGGTCAATATGTTTGTATATGTCTAATGACCTTTTAAAATGCTTAAGATCGACAATGATCTTAAGACTTTAACTTATATTATAACAATGTATAACAAATTGTATGATTGAGAACAAAATGATGATCATCAATATTTACAAAAATATACTATCATAATACATGAAATTCGTACAAATGTATTAAGATCAAATATAGTGATCCCTAACTAACGGTGTCTAAGGACTTTAGTAAACCCATATTGTACACATGATGTTCAGAAAATAAATGGGCAAAATCTTTTAGTCAGAGGATTAGCAAGCATGCACTCAACCTCAATGTCACCTTTCTGTATTAATTCCTTTATGGTCAAATATTTGACCTCCAAATGCTTAGACCCTATAATTTTCTTATTATTGTTACTGAACAATACATTGGAAAAATTATCACAATATAATCAAATGGGTCTAGTTCCTTAATCAATCACAGATGACTCAAAAATCAAGTTTTAAAGTCAAATTGCCTATGAAGCAACCCCTATAACATGTTACAATCTCTGCATGCATAGTTTAAGAAGTTACCAGTGTCTGCTTGACACTATTCTATGATATTACCCTGATGAGAACTTTCTATCATCTGGGTACATAGCAAAATTTGAATCCATATAACCTATAAGGTCTAGACAGTTAACTTTCTTAAATGTCAATATATGATTTTTAATTCCTTTTAGATATCCCAACACTTGTTTGATGCATTTTAATGATCTATTCTTGGGTTAGCCAGATGCCTACCCAGTAGTCCAATAATAAATGTAATGTCTAGTCTAGTGCATACTTAGGCATACATCAGGCACTACCAACTATACTAGAATAAGGGACATTTTTCATAGTCTCTCTTTTTGTATCATTCTTTGGATATTGTACCAAAGATGATCTCTCACTGTGAGAGATTGGTGTTCAAACAGTTTTACAATAAGTCATATTAAACCTTTGAATTGCTCGCTCAATGTATGGTCTTTGCAAAAGACCTTATAAAGATTGAGACGTGTCCCGGTGAATCTAAATACCTAGGACGAAAGATGTCTTACCAAGGTTGTTTATATCAAAATGCTTGAACAAAAGTTGTTTAACCTCATGCGATATAATCAAGTCATTTGATATGAGTAAGATGTCATCCACATATAAAAGTATAAATACAACCTTGCTCTCCCTAACCTTGTAATATAAGCATCTTTTAACTTTATTTTCCACAAAGCTAACTGAGATAACAACCTCATCAAATTTAGATACCACTGTTTAGAGGCTTGTTTCAAGCCATATATGTATTTCCTCCTGTTATAAACCATATCAGCTTTGTCTTGATCCTAAAATCATTTAGGTTGCTCTATATAGACATCTTCACAAAGGTTCGTCATTTAGGAAAGTGATTTTGACATCTATCTGATGTAGCTTTATATCATAATAATCCATTATTGTCATGATCACTCTAAATGCATCCTTAAAGGATACAGGAGAAAAGGTAAATTTAAAGTCAATCCCTTCTCTTTGAGCAAACTCTCCGGTAACCAAACGAGCTTTGAACTGCTTAATTTTATCCTAAGAGTTCTTTTGGGTCTTTACAACTGATAAGTTTACAAATTTGAGGTAAATTCACTAACTCTCATACCTTATTATGTTGCATGGATTGCATCTTATCCCTCCCTGCATCCCACCACAAATTTGTATGAGGTCCAAAAATAACTCCCTGTAAAAGTGATGTCCAATATCATTGTCTTGTTCACCTAAATAGACTATACAATCAGATGAGATAGCAGGTCATCTTACTCTAGTGAATCTTTTTAATTGAATCAGTTCAGTATGCTCTGTACCTTAGGAACCTCAATTTATATAGGTATGGGTTCTTGTCCCTATACCGATATGGTACCAAGACTTGGATCCACTAGTTTTTGAGTGTATGAGTGATGGATATGAAATAAATATAGTGTTCATCCTTCTATCATCTGACGAATGAGAATGACCACCCTCATGAAGATGAGTTAGACCACTCTCATCATAGACATTATGCTTAAGAAACCTAGTTGTTTATGATTATACTATTTTAGATCATCTATCTCTATAGTAAAATTTGTATCTCTTAGAGTGGTCGGGATCTCCAACAAAATAACAACTATTGGAACAAGAATGCAACTTATCTTTATAAGGATTATATAAACATATCTAAAGTTTCCTCTACAACAATCAACACATGTTTCCAGATCATCCTAAAAAGCTATATATGCCATAATATTCACTTCTATGGTCAGATCTGACAATCTTAATGGACCTTCACAATTAGTTCTCAACTTCAACATTAAAGATCTTAAAATTTTCAAAAACTTCAAACGTTTCTTTAATCAAGAAAACATAACCATATTATGAATAGTCTTCAATAAATTTCAAAAAATATCTTGAATTACATAATGTAACTTTATAAAGTCCACATATATCTGTACATATGAGTTCTAATAAGCCAGAAGTACAAAGTGACCATTTTCTCTTTTTTTTGGTCAACTTACCTCTAACAACAATCAACACATGTTTCCAGATCATCATAATCTAAAGTTAGGAGAATCTTATCCTCAACCATTCTCTCAACTATGTCTCTAAAAATTTAAACCAATCTTTTATGCCACATTATGTATGACTTTTCTTTTATCAGTGTTTTCTTTCTAGTAACTTGTTTGACAATATATGAATAAGCGTACACCTTATTAGGGGAAAGACATATTCTAGATAAGTCATATGATAAGAAGGCAACACCAATATGTTTTGCATTAAAAGATAGCCTTATAACAAAAGTTTCAATGACAAGACTATAACTTTCTTTATCCAAAATAGATACAAAGATCATATTCTGTCTAAAAGATGATATATAAAACATGCCATTTAATACGAGCTTGAACCTTATATCAAGCTTCAAACAAATATCCCTTACACAGATTACATTAACTTCTTCGTTATTACACATCGTCAGTTTTTCGTCCTCCCTCTTCGACTTTCTCTTTTGTATAAATCCCTATATTGTGGAAGCAACATGATTAGAAACTCCATTATCTAGCCATTAAGAACTTGATGTGGCTATAGTAAGATTAGACTCATCGATCATACAAGCCAAGGAGTTACCTGATAACTCTTGCCTTTCTTTCTAGGATTTGTACTTCTGGTAGTCTAGCTTCTTATGTCCCCTTTTCTTACAGAAGAAACACATCATACTCTTTACAACATTCCCAGGGTGTCCAATAACACTAAATTGTCCAACATCTATATATGAAGGAAATTTAGATTTCTTACATTTAAATTTATAGGACTTTACCTTTGTTTTCTCCTTGATTGCTATGAAGGTTATACAAGTTGTATTCTTCAACTTTTCTTCTTCAATAACACAAAGGGTGATTAATGCATTTATTTATCAAGCTTTATATTGAGAATTGTATATGTTATTTGAAATATCAAACTCTGATGGCAGTGTATTTAGAGCTTGTGAATTATACAAGCATCAAGAATTTAAATATTTAATGCCCTTAGCTTAATCTAAAGGTGGATCATCCTAATGCTATACTCCCTCATCCCCTACTCATGTATATATCATACAGTACAATTCCTTTAATAAAGTACCTATTTTAGCATTAGAAGATACCTTATATCTTTGTAAGATATTATTGAGGAAATCCTATGCAATGTTTGTTTCTGGAAGTCCACTTAGCAAATAGTCTAGAATGGATCTCTTTATGGTCAAATAAAACATATTGTTGAATTTTTCTAGGTTGTATATACTATCTCCTAACCTTCAAGCTGATGGATGTAGGTGCAGATGACCTATCCTTGACCATAGCCATGTTTATATCTAGCATCTCCAATGCAAATTCTACATCTGGCTTCCATTTCTTAAAATTAAAACTAACGAGGGTTTTAATTGTGGCATTATTATTGGTAATGGAGAAGGTGACCACAAAATTGATAATGTAAATTATCAGCACAAATGTAGGATAATATCAATACTTAAAGCCAAAAAAATAGTATATATTATGAGCATCTTATCACACAAATCATGAAACACATGCAAGCTACATACATAATACCTACAAATAAGACCTTCACATAAAAGCGATCAAGGTACACATATTAACTTTTATGATTTTACCACCTGTAGGAGAATATCACCTAAACAATAATTTCATCCATCTTATCCCTTTATGCACATCTCAAAGTCTCATATAAGGCCAAAACTTGTAAGCAGAATAACCAAATACAATATTAGAGACATCCCTAAACTTATAAGTAAAACAATTCAAATACTAACTTGAAAGACCACTATGGTGACTACATTCTCATTAGTACCTAAATAGGTCCATGAGCACAAAGGACACACCTATATGTTATTCTTGCATTCTTCTATACGGGCATATAATAAGTGACAATTTACCATTCATAAATGCAAAATCCTTATGCACATACTCATTATCACATATTAGTGTTGAACACATTATCAACAAACTTTATTGGAGAATTCATCACACGGATAACTATACCATATGAGATACCAAAACTATATGTATCCTTGTTATTTCAAGTTAAATGCATGAAAAGTCACTCCATGATGGCTTTAATAACCTTATTTTATTTTTCTGAAGTTAAATTTTAGTTACTACCAATGTAATAAATCTAAAAATTTTTTTAAAAAACTCACTTTATAAATTCACAGAGCCCTAAAAATGACTTAAAATAACTTGAGGGACCATTTTGTGAAATTTGAAAATATTGAATTCTCTTTTGTCTTATAGTGTGCTAACATTAGCAGCTAATATCAACATTGTGCGTAGGCTATAGAGCGTGTACTGATGAGCTATGTCTGACACGCTCTAGATGCATCAACTACATGATCATCATACGCTACACGCATACAAATGCATACACGTCCAATGGCACATATTCGATACGCACGGTCACATGTAGACGTGCCCACTACTTCTGGCATGTGCATTTCTATTGCTAAACACACTTCCAATGCCTAGCTTTCGCATGTGCTAGCTATCATATACGCGCCAAATAATGTTGCTTCTTCAATGATATTCTCAATCATTTTTAACCCGTTTTTCACGTAATGCTTTTTCAACATCAATTCAAGCAACAAATATGCAATTTAGACAAGCAAAAACAGATTAATTCTCTTATTTCTTTGTGGAGAAATTAAAAAATCTCCGTTCAAATTCATACAAACATGGAACCAGTCTGATGCCACGTGTTAGTTATAACACGAACTTTAATAATGGATTGAGGATCAACCATGAACTTGTATTAAAGGAGAAAATGTAAAAAAATACGTGTTTTGCTATTCATTACTCGATAGTGTTTTGCTATTCATTACTCGATGAACAAGCTATCGAACTGCTCGAACAAGCTCTCAATGTTTGAACAAACTCTTGAAACTTTCAATTAACCTTTATAAAATTTATATATCTTTAAGTCATTAACATCTTTATGCGTCTTTCTTAATGCATAGGCCTCTTAACAGGTCAAAGAAACTAAATGTCTATAAGCTTACTTAAGCAGATAGTAGGATACCTTAGTAGCTACCTATAGTAATCTTGTTAGGCCGCCCATCACATACCCAATACATAACCAGCCAACACTGATTATGACTCATTTTTCTCACTGAACTTTGGCCTATTGAACCAGATCCTTTATTGAGCTTCTTTATTTTCTTTAATCCATATCAAATTTGATTTTCTTAACCATAATTTTATGAAGATCATTTAATTATAATTATTCAATTAAAAACTTACTAACAAAGATAATTGCCAAGTGTTCAACATTTTTAATTTGAGCTTTTAACTATACTTATGGCGTAGACCTAATGGATTACAGCATCCATGCCAACCATTAATGAATTTAAAAAGTAAGTTTAACATCACCTAGAAAAGGCAGGCCAATGCCTTTAGGTCTTGTTTGGTAACTAGTAATAAAGAAGTAGGAATGAGAATGCAACTTTTATTCCTTAACTTTTAGTTATTTGGTTACTACCAATAAATAACTTTTATTCCTAGGGAGGGTTAAGGTATAAGTTGGAATCAAATATCGATAATAAAAAAGAAATATTATTAGAATATCATTAAGTTATTATTAAAATATTATCAAGATATTGATTCTTATTAGAACATTATCATGAGAATGACATATTAAAATCTTTTATATTAATTTATTTAAAATTAGTTTATTTTATCCATTGATACTTCTATTGTTATCATATAAATCATTCATAATTATTCAAAAATTAATTTTATAAATCATTAAAAAATTTTATTAATTATTTATAAAATATAAAATATTTTAATTAATTATTTACAAAATAAATCATATGATAACTAAATATGAGTAAAAAATTTTCTTATTATTGTTTTTAATATTTAATAACAAATATTAGAATAAGTATTAATTTTATTTAATACCATACTAAATTTGCATAATCGATAATTTTAATCTCATTTGGATTCTCACTTTCTATTCTTATTTCTAGTTTTTATTCCAAATTTTTAGTTTCTAATTATCAAACGAGAAATTAGAGTCAAGGCAACTAATGCTGGAGGCTGATCTGTCCTAAAGCCCGACGTGGGAATTAGGTGAGTAGTATTGAAGAGAAGAGAATGTGACGTGAAAGCATGCGTTGGCTGAGAAAATTATGAAAGCCAATCCATGACTATTGAAGCCGGATGCGTCACTCATAAGCCCACTGAATCTTATTTGTTTCAATAAACAACTACAAATTGTTTTGCAACATTAAATAATAATTTTCTTTTATTGAATTGAAGAGGCAAATAAAATATATTTGGCAGTTGGAATTTGGATTTCCAGAATGATCTTATCAAGATAGTTATTCCAAATAATATAACATCTTATGGATTTACTATTCATTCGATTGATCTCAAAGTGAGGAGGGTGGGTGATGAAAACTTGTCAATTTCCAAAAAAATTAATATATTCGATGAAACAAAATTGCTTGCGCCTTTAAATTCCTGTTCTACTAAGTGATACCTAATACAGGCTTAGTGGATCAGGTGATCTGACCTCCACATTAAAGGGTCGGCGTTGAAAAAGCTCGGCTGTACGGTCTTAAAGAATGAGATTCGTGAATAATTTAATGGTGGTTCCAAAGAATTTGAAGTTGATTGATTGCTTTCTGATAAGTAGTGATTTTGACAACAATTAAGGCACGATCCAAAGGGTCTTCTTACATAATTATATTTATATACGGTTAAAGCAACTGAAAAGGTCAAAAAAATACTTATAAAGAAAAAAAAGGAGAGAAAGAAGGAAACAAGGAAAATGGGGATAAAGAAGCTAGTTTGAACTGCGCCGATGTGCACTTTTGTGTAAGAAAACAATGTCTTGAGGACATATTCTTATCTTCAGGTAATCTTGTTAACCTTTTTATTATTCTCCAAAGACGAGTTTCATAAATTGAAATTGAAAAATGGGTCGCATTGTATCACATTATCATTATCAGAAATAAGTAAAGAAAATCATATACAGTATCATAGGAATATTTGCTGTGTTTCTGTAGCAGTGGTGTCTGTATATATAATATAAGTGTTAAATGTCAAAGGTGGTCTCCACCGTCTCAAAAGCTTAGATAACTACAAACCCAATCTTGATTCCGAAATAGCAAGTTTACAATAATAGAAGAAAACAATATTCATTAATTGTTGCATTTAAATGTGCTTTTTAAAATTATGATGTTGAGGGATGCATTGTGGTATTGAATTTTTGCAAATTTGATTTTGCGCCAAACATATTATTTCCATTTGATCCCTTGTGATAATAATAATACAATATGAAGCGGAAGAATTGGATAGAGCAATTGAGCAAACAAGTATAAGTTGGTACTTGGGCGTACATTGAAAAAGAGAGGCAAGTGTCGCAGGAAACCGGGAAAGGGTGGAATGAACATGGGGATGTGTGTGACGTGGGTAGGTAAAATCGAGGGAAGCTTTTGGAAGTTTGACGGCATGTCGGGTGCTTCCTGTAAGATGAGTAAGACCGAGCAGATTTGCTCCTGTTGTATCTTTGAGATCTTAATCATTTAACTTAAATTAAATAAATAACTGAAACTTATTCAAATACAGCGGATACAGCAAATCTGTTCCCGACCTAAGGCGGATTTGCTTTGCCAATGGGCTCACGTCGTTTTAACCGTTTCCTCAAGTGCGCCTGTTCTCCCAAACTTTTATTCGCTGTCGCCTCCTTGTATGTAGGCTTGCTGTCTGTCACTTGGATGCACCCAAATCTTGTGTCCTTTTTATTTTTTTTAATCTCCTATAATAAAAAACTTAGAAATAACAACTTACATTAATTAAAGAGGTCCCACGGCCACGAGACAGAAGTCCGTGACAGAAGAATTATGAAAGAGCTTGAGAAAAAATTTGACTAGATTATTATATTTTAATTCAAATTTTTAAATACTAAATTATTACTTCCATTTTACATATAATTCAATTTATGTTTCTTGGATTAAATATGTGGAGTATTTTTTACGTAAAAAAATTATTTATAAATTTTCAATATTTTCTTCTCATTAATGAGTTCATTTATATCAAACTAATTATCTCTCTATTCATAACTAATACTAAATTATTTGATTTACTTGATAAATAATTAATTATTATACTCAAATCTAAGAATCTCTATTAATACTAATAAAGGATTTTAAAACAAATCGTATAAAAATTAGAACAGGTTCAAATAAATATATATAGAACCAAAAATTTTAGATCTCAATTCAAAATTTTAAAGTAACATGGTAAAAGTTATATATTTATATATAACTCACTTTTTTATATTTTTATAATTTAAAATAACTATATGTATGAATTTTTAAAATTAACCACTAAATTCAAATAAAAGAGTATTATCAAGAGCTAACTTTTAGTAAGTTGCCAAGACAATGACATTTTAAAAAATGAAATTTTATAATGGAGTCATGGACGCACTTGTTTAATGTTTTCGTTGAAGGAATGTACACGTAAACGGAGGGGCCGGAGCAATGGGCTACATTTTCCATCCTCTTGCGAAAACAAACGTGCGTGTACGAAACTCATAATGCTTGCTCGTGCTGCAACCCGAATTAATTAGGTAATCTACTACATAACTACAATAATTATCATAATAGTATGGGAGGATGTCAATACATATTTGCTTAGCTGCATATAAACACAAATTTAACTAATAAAAGAACTTAAATCAATTCAACTAACACTACAATTTTAATGAACAAAAGTTCCAATCAAATTCAATAAAGAGAAGTTTAATTAATTTCAAATAAAATATATATATATAATTACAATTTTAAAAATTTTGAACTAAATTAAAGTGAACTTGCATATAAATAAAGGTATTATATTTAATTTAAAATTTTAACTGATTGAGTTATAATATTTTTTAAAATAGAAGAAATTCATTTGTGCATAATATTTTAATTTGAGAAAATTATTTTACAAATTTAAAAATACTTATAAAATAAACTTAACATCATTTTAACATTAAAAGTCCCTCTCGTTTATGTTTATATAATTTTAAGCTTACTTTTATATAATTTTAAATTCAACTTCAATTGTGTTTAAGTCACAAACATGTTAAAAAAAAACTTTCTTAATATAATTATCAATATTTAGGTAACGTTAATAGAAGAAACTCATTCAAATAGCCTCCTTAATTTTTTTTTTCACCATCATTTCGTCCCATGTAACAACAATCCAGAATCCATACATGATTTAATAAGAATTTCGTCTAAAACTAGATTCAACTTCAGATTAGGTCATTTGGACTTACGCCCTTTTTCTCTACATCTTTAGTCTAAATTAAAGTTCGAACATGACATAAATTTCATCACTTTCGATCTAAGGATTATAAGGACGAGCCTTCCTCCTTGTCAACTACATCTAGTCAAATTAATCTTTTTGTCAAGGTACCCATAAACTTGTTATCTAGTTTTGTCTTCTTAAAATATACAAAATCACTATTATTATCCTTTAATTTTTAGATTCTTAACTTAAGCCATTTAATGCAAGGGGATGTAGGGAAAATCACAAAGAAAATTGAATAGTATAAACTTTGATATCTTTCTCTTTTGTAATTTTTAAACGCAAGAATTCTCTAGCCTAACTGGTTGCTTTCCATTTATGAAAATAAAGTTTAACATAGAAAACTCTCTCTTTTGGAGCTCTTCTACCTTTTCATAGCAGTTACTTACTTTCCAACCTTTAAAATTCACCTCCTTTGTCTCCTTCTTCTCATCCCATACTCCATGAAACTTCAGTAAGCTCTGGCTCTATTTTCCTCCCTTATGCACACTCCTCATGATTCCTTAAGTAACTAACCTTAAAGACTTTCACCTTCCCCCCTTCTTTAGACCCCAATTCTTCTACTCCTGCATATCCTTTTCTTCTTAATAAAAGTCCACTAAAGAACCAAAAAAATACAACTTGAATACAAACAAAGAATTAGTTTGTGGGATGCCATGTTCCTTTTAAAAAGCTAAAGTACATACCTCTGCTTTCTGATAATAAAGCAATTATAACCTTATGTCCAGTGGTTCTACTAAGAGCTAGAGCATAGAGATGGAACTTTATATTGGTAGGCAATTTTCTTGATAAAAGACTTTCCTTTTCAATTGTTCAATATTGGGTAGGGAAGAATTAAGGTAAGTTAGAATTAGAGAGCATCCCTATAAATAAACAAGGCCTCTTTGTCTTCAAATATGGAAGCTAGGAAGGTATGCATAAAGCAATAAAATTAGGTCCATGGCACATCTTGAGGAAGCCAATGTTGATATAAAAATGGAGGCACATCTTGAGGAAGCCAATGTTGATATAAAATTGGAGGCCTAGTATATCTCTAGAAAGGTGTAATGTAAGGAAGATCTCCTTGTGGATAAACTTCCATAATGTGTCCCTTGAATACTGGTCCTTTATAGACTTAAGTTATCTATTTGGTTTAATCAGGATGCCTTACGCTTAGATAAGCACACAATGGAATTAAAAAGCTTTAGACATGCTTAAATTTTTGTGGAAGTTGAGCTCCAAAAACAATTAGCGGGGACACTGAAAATAAAACATTTAAATGAGGACAATATCTTAATAGATTAAGAAATTACTTTACATTACCAATGGACGTTTAAGGCTGTGAAGAAGAAAAATTGGTGAAAATATACAAAGAGAACCTTTGCCATAAGGGAAAGCATAGAACTCTTAAGCTCCAAATAGGCAAACCCCTAGGAAAAATAAGAGGAGAAAGAAACTCAATTAGGAAACCGAATATAATGCTCAATAAGTGCACATCAAATGTAGCTAATTCCTCTATGTCTCTTGGCAATGGGAATATTGCACTTGATATACTAGTTGAAGAAGTTGAAGGAATCTTAGGTGATCCTATTAAAACCCTAGGAGATAGGACACAACCTTAGGGAAACTAAAGTACTCCTTTATCAACTTTCTATCTAAGATTAAGGGATTTGAAGAAGTTGTGAAAAGAAGACTTGATATTCATACTGTAAGATATGAAGCCTATAAATGCATAAGAAAATTACAATAAGTGAAAATTAAATTAAAAACGCTTCACAAGGAGAAAATCCAATACGTAAATGAAATTGTCAATAAAGCCAGAGAGGAGGTGAAATCTACATAATTAGAACTTCGAAGAGCTCCTTAGAAGAAGGATAAAAAGAATAAGAAAATGAAAGCCCCTGATACTTGCACACAAGCATTGTAAAATCATCGTTATATTTTAAAGCAAAAGTCATATTCATTTAGAAGAAAGATGGAGATAGAAATATTATATACTTTCACAACTCAGTCCTACGTAAAAGTAATGAGAACAAAAAAAAATTCTTTGGAGAATAAAGAAGGAAGAAGCCTCATTGGTCGAGAAGGATTGAAAAAAAAAGTCTTTAATCAATTTAAAAAATCCTAGGGAATTATAACAAAACTTTCCCATGTATATAAGTTCTCAAGAATGTAATCTTTAAATCTCTATCTCAACAACTGAAAGAAACATTGTTCAAGTCTTTCAATAATCTAGACATCAAGACAACTCTCTTTAATATCAATCCAAAAGAATTTCTAGGTCCGGATGGACTACGTAAATGCTTCTTCAAAGAGATTTCTCATCTGACTTGAATCCTGATAACTAACTGTATGATGTAATTCTTCTCCAAAAGCAAGTTACTAAGTGAGCTCAACAAAATTATGCATGTTTAGTCCCCAAAAAATCTAATCCATATTTCCTAAATGATTATATATTGATTTTATGTTGCAGTGTCATCTACAAAACTATTTCTAAAATGCTTGCTATTAGGCTTAAAGAGGTGTTAAAAGGGTTAATAAATCTAAATAAATGGGAATTTATCAAAGGAAGAAGGAAATGGGATAACTTACTATTTAAGAGCTATCAAAGCAAAAAACCTTTAAAAGATGCTCAATGAAGATATTTTGAAATTAGAGATGTCAATTTCGGCCTGGGTTTGACGGGCCGTGGGCAGGCCGCCTGTTGACCATGGTCCGCCCGGGTTGGGCTGCGGGGCTGACCATAGCTGGCCCGGCCCGCGGCCCGATAAAACGGCGTCGTTTTATCCAAAACGACGCCATTTTGTATTTTTTTATATTAAAAATATATAGACGGGCCGGATTTGGCTCGACCCGTCGAGCCGCGGGCCAGACCACCTCGACCTGCGTGGGCCATGGGCCAGCCAGCGGCCCGAGTTCGGCCCAATCTATTGACAACCCTGTTTGAAATGGTATTTGGTTTTTTTTTTTTTGCTTCATAATTCATGCCCCAAGAGCCTTTAGTTTCCACAATGTCCTTATCACCTCGATAGAACAATGTATGACCTTCTTCTCTATTGTAATTCTAGTAAATAGTGAGCCCACTAATTGATTGAATGACGTCAAAGGTTGATGCAATGATAATCTCTAGCTCTTTAACTTTTTCCCTCAAGTATTAAGATTATTTGGAAAATGACAATACTTGGAACTAATCAGGATAACATATTCAAATACTATTATAAATGTAAAAACATGAGGTTGATTAACCTTCTTTTGTAGGCGCTCTTGTACTTTTGTACTAACTTAGTCAAAATGCTAATGAACACCTTAAATATATTTAGCCTTATGTCTGGCTTAGCTATAAACAAAGTTGAAGCAATTTGTTTGTCTCAGCAGATAAGATGGAAATGAGAAATACACTTTTAAAATTTTCAAGTATTAGAAAGTCATGTACTCACATTCAAATACTTAGGGATTCTAATCTTAGCTAAAAGAATAATATATAGAGATTTTTAGCCTCTTTATGATGCAATTAATAGGAGGATAGATCACTGGAACAATAAATTCTTAAAATTTTTTGAAGACCAAAACTGATCATCTGAGTTTTAAACAATCTCAATACTTGCCTATGTTGCCATTTATTCCTTCCTCCAAACTTGACAAAGGATATAGAGATCTTAAAGAACTTCTTTTGTACTAGAAAATCTAATGGTGCTTCAATGCCAAAGTGAAGTCGTCTAATGGTTCTATCATAACAAGAAGGGGGTTTAATGATAAATTCAATTAGAAACTTCAGTAGGATGTTACTTGGAAAACATGTTTAGAAACTATTAACTATAAGTGAATCGGACTGGGTTAAATGGATACACTTACACATCCTAAAGGGGAGAAGTTTCTAGAATATTAGACTAAGTCAAGGCAATTCTTGGTTTATAAAACAAGTGTTAAAGTTTAGGACCATCGTTAACTAAAAAATGAAAATTGTCATACATAATATGAATAATGCTCGGTTTTGGTTTGATAATTAAAACGATTTAAGAGCTTTTTATCTACTACAAGGCATGAAGAATCTCAAGCTCCATATTCCGTTAAAAGCCAAGTCAAATGTCATCATAAAGAATGGATTTAGGGGCTTTCATACCATTATGAATAAGATTCTAAACCACTTGCCAAATACTGAAGAGGAGGACAAAACTACTTAAAAAACCCATAACTCTAAGGTATTCATAATCAAATCTTACATCCATCATGTCTAAACTCCCAAACCTCTAATTATATGGTGGAAATTAGTATAGTTCTTAGATAATTACCTAAAAGCTTCCTTTATATTTCAGATTGTCATTAAGCAAAGATTAATTACCTTAGACAAACTAAAAGTATCTCCACCTACTAACTTCTTGTGCAAATTAATCATGTAACCCAAAACTTAAAACTACAGGCCACTCAACTCTTTTCATACTTATACACATACTCCTTTTGGAGCAATGTACTGAATATCAAAATAATTCAAATTTTGGAAAGTAGCTAGTCTTCGTTTGTTAATTGAGCAGGGGAAGTTAGATTCACTCACAAAAAAGACTTGACGGTATTTATGCTGGTCATTAACTGTGGCACTTACAGAATCTAGAGGGAAAGAAATAGGAGAACCTTTTTCAATGGAAGGCTTAATTCCTAAGAGTTCACAATATCAATCATCCATTGGATCGATATTACTAAAGAACATCAACTTGAAGATGGGCTAGAGCTAGTATCCAGATGGAATGATTATCTCCCCACTTGAACTCCTTTTTACTTACGTTTTACTTTGTACTATTCTTGGACTTCTTCAAGTTTACTGAATCCTTTTGGCACTCTCTTTAAAAGTTTCACCTTGTTGCGTCACTAATAACCTCCAATTCCCACTATCATGCAATAATTTGAAATAATTAAGTAATTGCAGTAGCTCCTTATCAACTAAGCTACTAGTTTTAGTTTTATCCCCTTGTATTTCTCTATTGTGTTTTATGATTTCCTTGGATTATCTATTGTTTTTTATGGAAGACAATTCGAAATCTTAGAATAATAAATAAAGTTTTGTATATAAAAACGTTCATATTCATTTTTTCCCCCTCAAATTACTATGCTTCTCAAATTTCTTTAGTTATAGATTACTGTATATGTGTATATATAAAATAAACACAATCAGAAAATCATTATTTTTATTTAAATTTATGTGTATGTGAAAAAAATGAATTGATTTGGGAAATTGAGGTCATTATACTATGAATCTTATTTTTTGTTTAAGTTAAAATTTTGTATTTATCAATTTCAGTAGTGTTTAATGACGTAACATGGTGTCTTTATTAATAGTTAGATAAAATTTTAACTTAATGACAAGTCATTTATTTTAGATCAAATGGTTCAAAGTATTTTAGATGATCGGTTTTTATTTTACGAGTGGAATCCCAAATTTATGAGCAAAGGCAAACGGTTTGGCGGTTGCCTTGTACCAACAAGAGCACGATTGAAGCCGAGGACATCAACAATAGAAAAGCGAGAGAAACGATCTTGATGTCATTGTTTATGGGCTTAATCTAACCAATGAGGAAGTTAACCTAAAACCCTACATTATCCACTAAGTATGTCTTGGTGGATGAACTATTAATCTAAACTAAACCAAGGTCAACTTGGCCACATAGATTATGTGAGTAGTTCAATTAAGATATTGTTTCTTAAATCAAGAGATTATTGAATTCAAATGTTTACGAGGTGGATAAAGATGTTTAGTCTTACTAATATTAATCCCCAATTAAAATCTTACAACTAATGAAAAGCAGAAGTGGTAGGGGACAATGTAATCGACATATATAACAACATGATCATGCACCTCTTAATCTTATTTGACTTGAATGTAGAGGAACTGGTAATTTAAAAGGAAAATCATGGTAGGAAATTATGTCAGAAGCAACAAGGAGATCAGGACAGATGACATTAGCCAATCAAACGGACAAAACTTGACTGGCTTGGAGATGAAGACAGTGACCGGAAGGAGAAAATTGAGATAAGCATGCATTTGGAATATATGATTATTTGCGAGAATCATTTTCCTTTTAGCATTTGGGGTTATCTGATTTCCAAGAATCAGTTTCAAAAGAAAACGAATCCCTTCTTCCTATTTCAAGCTTCAAATTATCAAAGTTGTAAGTATTCTATACTTGGCTATGCTTTTGGTAGGATGTAACAACAATTCTGGACTTTCAATTTCTTTGTTTCAGATTTGACAAATTTAATCACTCCAAGTAATTTTTGGCAATTATAACTCATCTTGTTTTGATTTTCTTAGCGTTTAAGTGACGTTTAAGCATCACAATAATTAGTCTAAACATTAAAACTGAGCAGCAAGAGGTGGAAAAGAAAAAGTAAGAAACCAAGTCCAAGAAGGAAGTAAACGGACCGCCCTTTTGTTTTATTGAGATTGAAACTGGTAAAGTTAATAATAGGATCAGATCCACTATAGCCTATCTAACATAGTTGAATGAGAAAGTTAAGGGCTTGATCAAATGTTGGCCAGGTGAATGAGAAATTCAAATAAATGTTTCATCTTCAAACATGGAGACATTGGCTACATCTCCATCAAATAAATCTATTTCTTCAAAGTATACCAAAATGTATCCCATCTGACGCAAATTGAAAATATTAAGAAAAAGAAGATAAAAGTAGGGTAGAAGGAGACAAGAAGAACCTGATTCTTGGCTTTTTATTTTTTATTTTCTTTGGCTTGATTAGGAGGGCATTGGCATTGGCATGGAAAGCCAAGCGGCCTGTCTAACTGTCACTCCCACCTAATCAGCCCAATACGTTTGAGAATCTCCGCTGTTTCAGTTTTATGCAAAACAACGATACGAGACTAGAGTAAGAGCCTGAAGGATTGTTTGTTCCAAGGGGGTAATAAATACCAATTTGTATTATTTGTGACGTTTTGGTTCTTTTATGTAAATTGAGAAATACATCTCTCCTCCCACTCCCACTACGTTAGTTCTTTCCGTCTTGTTCACTTGCATTTCATGATCTGCTTTAGTCTAATTATTACTGCTAATAAGAAAACAGTTCAACCTAACCTAACCGCGTTACATTCCAACTGAATCAGTATATCCAACGCTCTCAACTTCATCATCACTTTGTAGATCATAGTTGCGTTTGTAGCAGATACTATCACCTTCCACAAGCAGCCTACCTGTAGCCAATCAGTAAAACAGCTGTCAAATTACCATCTCATTCTCACTCCTACGTCAATACATTTTAATTATTTTCCCTCAATTTCCCATCAATTACATTACATGTGCACATATAACATAAAATTAACCATAAGAACATCATAATCAAGTCCTACTACTACTCGCCCTCGCTCTTCATTTCCCCAACTGACCACCATGGACCCCCCACCACCACCACAAGCACCGCCTGCTACCTCACTCTCTGCCGCCGCCACCGCCGCCGCCACAACCTATCCAGACTCCATCGATTCCTCTCCTCGCTCCCGCACCACCGATTCCTACCTAGACGACCCACAGCTTCTCTCCTCAAAGCTCCGCCTCATGTGCTCCTTCGGCGGTCACATAGTCCCGCGCCCCCACGACAAGTCGTTATGCTACATAGGTGGCGACACCCGACTCGTCGTCGTGGACCGACACACCTCTCTCTCCTTCCTCTCCACTCGCCTCTCCAACACTCTCCTCAACGGCAGGTCGTTCACTCTCAAATATCAGCTTCCCAGCGAAGACTTGGACTCTCTCATCTCTGTCACTACCGACGAGGACTTGGATAACATGATCGACGAATACGATCGTACAAACAACAATTCCTCCAAACCCTCCAGGCTTCGTCTTTTTCTCTTCCCCGTTAAGCCCGACTCGTCGCAGTCGATTGGGCCGATTCTCGAGGGTAGTGCCAAGTCAGAAGACTGGTTCTTGAACGCGTTGAATGGGACGACTCCCGGGTTGTTGAATAGAGGATTCTCTGATTCAGCTACGGTCAATTGCTTGCTGGGTCTTGACGATGACGGTGGGTTGAATGTGATTAGCAATAATATTAGAGATGTTGACGGTTTGAACAAGACTGTGAGGCAGGATGTTCACTC
Source organism: Erythroxylum alaternifolium (assembly GCA_027478495.1). NCBI lineage: Eukaryota > Viridiplantae > Streptophyta > Magnoliopsida > Malpighiales > Erythroxylaceae > Erythroxylum > Erythroxylum alaternifolium. Next base: position 19,239,625 of record JANIIA010000190.1, read on the forward strand.
TGTTCCGGACTCTCCTATGTTGGAGACCACTTCGTCGTTTGGGTCCGCTTCTTCTTCCCCGTCTCTTGCCAATTTGCCTCCGATAAGGGTTCATGTTGAGGACAATAGAGGTGTTGTGCAGGAGCAGAAGGTGGTGGGTCTTGAGGAACAGTTTTCGCAGATTAGCGTTGTTGGTGGTCCGCCGCCGCCGCCGCCGCAGATTCCGGTCTCTATTGCGGTTTCCGGTGTGCCGGTGGGTGCTCCCGTGGTGGTGGGTGATTATCAAAACCGGGTTTTCTCTGATGATGAGAGATCGGACCATGGTGTTACTGTTGGTCAGAGAAAGGCACCACCAACACAATCGCAGACACAGACTTTGCCTCCACAAACACAACAGAAGTCAAGTGGTGGCGGTAGTAGTGGTGGCGCAATCGATTTGCCTTCTCCAGATTCAGTTTCAAGGTATTTATCTAACGTTTTGCCCCTTTCAGTTGTGTCATTGGAGAACAATAATAAGGATTTGAATTGCGTTCTTTTTGTTCATTTGAATATCTCAGTGATAGTAGCCTTAGCAATGCAATAAACCGCCAAAAGCCTGTGATTTATCAAGAATCGGTCGTGCAATTCCCCTCTGGAACTAACCGCGATCTTAAAATCACCGCCTCTGATCCGAGCTCCCGGGTTCAGATTCAACATCATGTTCAGGATACTGGGTATGTGATGCAACCTCAGTTGGATCAACAGCAACAGCAGCAGCAACAGCAACAGCAGCAGCACCATCAACCGCAACAGTATATTCATGCTGCTCCTCATTACATTCATCATCACCCCACTGGGGCAGTCCCGATGTCAGCATATTATCCTGTATATCCTATGCAGCAGCAACATCACCAGCATCATCACCAGCTTGAGCAGCAATTCCCAGTGTACTATGTGCAGACGAGGCAGCCCCAAGCTTATAATCTACCTGTTCAGCATCCCAATGTAGCTGAAACTACTACAATTTTAGCTACTCGTCCACAAACTCCTCCAAATCCTGCCGTGGTGCCTCCTCCTTCAGCTTACAACCCGGTAAAGAATGCTCCAGTGGCTAAGCAAGAAGTGACTGCTGCGGGGATGTACAGAACAACCACTACAGGCACACCACAACTAGTTCAAGTCCAGCCTAACCAACATCAACAACAATATGTTGGCTATGCTCAAGTTCATCACCCATCTCAATCTGTTGCGCCTACCTCCACTGGCACTGCTAACTACTCATATGAATTGGCAGATCCTGCTCATGCTCAGATATACTACACTCAACCTCTGGCTCCAACAATTCCTTCTCAGTACCAGACCATGGCAGCTGCGGCTGGTGTTGGATTGTCAGAAGCATCTGCTCAGCTTGCTACCGAGAACACTAAGCAACAGATCAGAACCTCACAGCCAATGTGAGTCATTCCAAAGAGGAGAAACAATTTTGGGAGAAGGTTTTGTGGTTTGTATTAAATTTTGTGTCTAGTATTTGTCTTACTATTGGTATTGTTTCATGGTTTTGGCTTTGTCATAGATAATAAGGGAGTTTCATCGTCTTTACTCTTTCATTGCTGTCATATTGTCAATGTCATAAGAAATGAAGGTGGTCTGGGGGTATACTGTAAGCTGGAAACAACATTATATTGTGTGCTTGTGCAGTTGAAATATGAGTTACTAAATAAAAGTCATATAAATGGTAAGAGCTTTTATGTTAATTGTACTCTTGGATGCTTAGATCATGGGAGATTAGTTGGTCAGAGGCTTGATGTGCAACAACTACTTTTCTCTTTTTGTTGCTTAAATGAACAAACTAATGTTAGTCTCATATGCAAACTCTGTTACTTGGAAGGCTTTCTTGATAAGGTTTTCCACAGAATTACGCTTTTGATCCAGAATTGTTTTTTTGAGTTATTGCGGTCTACTAACATCAGTTGTTGCTAGGATTTGAGATTGTCATGCAACAAGAAGATGGATCCTTTTTGTTCCTCGACCTTCTGCTGCCTTAATGTTCTGAGTGGTATACAATCTTAGATCTGCTTCTTATTCCAAAATTAAGTGTTGCGCTGTAGTTTAAGCTTTTGTGTTGAGTCCAGCATATTGTTTGCCACTCACTTAGATTCTTAGTAGTACACATAACTTGAGCAACCGGTATTAGCTCCTAATGCACGGGTACCAGCATAAGCTGATAAGTGAGCTATGTTATAACAATAAAGTTCTTAAACTTTCCTATAACAATAAAGAGATAGAAGAAGCTTAAGTTTGATTTTGTAGAGATGATACGAGATACATTGTCCCGATACCCCTTCCCCCTCATGTACCAATTATTAGATTATTTGAAAAAAGACACCCACCCACCACCCACCTTTATCTACGTCCTACTTGAATCATTTTTTCCGTTGCTCATCCTCATCCTCATCCTCATCCTCAGCCCTAACCCAAACACCACCGTTGGATTTTATTTTAGGGTCAAAAGAATAGGACAGCTTAATTTTAAAATTTTTTAATTATGGTTTAATTTTTCATTAAAAAATAAATATGAAATATTAATAATACATGTGATATAATAATTGAATTCAACTCTTAAACATGACTTTAACTAATTATGTTTAATTTTAAATTAATTTAAGTTACCTTGAATAATTTTATTTGATTAGAATAATTTTTAAAAGATAATTAAATCTTAAATGTTATTTCATCTACTTCTATCAAAAGTTTATGACCGCAAACATTAGATTACTCCACCCCTTTTATCATTACTTATCGCCAGTTAGCACTCACTGATTCTCATGTGACTGACCCCTGACATTATTACATTAGATTCGGTGTGTCTAACCGGTGACCTTTTTGCATTGAGATCAGAGTTTTCCGTAAGATAATTAAGAAGATAAACAACTGGACATGCTAAGCAAAAATGGTTAAAGGCTTACTTGTCTCTTCGAAGATAGAAAAACACCTAAGCTAAGCAGCCTTCTATTGTGAAACTATGGGACTAGGCAAGCCAGTTTCTAAGTGCAGAGACGAGTATAGAATAGGACAAATTGTTAATGAAAGCATTAATTAAAAATAAAAAAGGAATACAATCTTTCTACTAACCAACAAGTACATCAAAAACTCTCACACATTGGTCAGATCCACAAGAAGCAAGCTGCATATTCCTGTTATTCTCGGTCTTTTGGGGATTTCTCCAGGACAACCGGTTGACTGTAGAAGCATGGCACATGTAGGGATCTAGCCGTACAACAAGAGCTGCAGATGCAGGTACCTCCGCCAACGACATATTCCCGTGATTACTTGTAATAACCAGACTCCACAATTCGATGAGCCCATTCTCCATTCCGACTGCAAGGAACCCATAGTTTCTTTGACGGTCAATACCAACCCAAGACAGAGCAGTCACACTACTGTTGAATTGTGGCAAAGTTATCATATGCCTAACGGCACAAGATTCCTTCTCCACACCCCACATTTTCACCGTTTTGTCCCTTGATCCGGTTGTAAATTCCTGACCAAAAGGATTCCAAGAACATGACCATATAATTCTTTTATGAGCCTCCTGCCTTGCTAGAAGCTGGTAACTGATTTCATCACCACCTATGCCAAAACCAGATGTGATCATCATTGTAACAATACTGATGTTCCATCAAGCATGAAAGTCATTTAAGGGTTATAAATTGCTCTTAGCAACTCCACAATCACAAATCTACTTCACAACCAAAAACCGTAATCTGTAAGTTTGATATTATTTCCGATATAAAAAGAACAAGAGATAAAGCAAGGTACTGCTTAAGTCTGTCGTGGGGGACAAAAAATACAATTCCCTTGCAATTGATTTGCATCTTACTTTTCCATTTTTATTGTTGCCTGCAACTCTTGACCAACTAAGCAATTGTAACCCAACACATATTCTTGCGGAGAGGATGGTACCTGTTCTTATGATTCTGAAAACAGAGAACTGCCTGTCCCTTGAGACAGCTAAAAGCATACTATTGTCGTGAGAGAATTCCATTTGCGTCACTGTTAAGCTATGTGATGGCAAACGACCAACTGCCTTCCATGAACCCACTTCCCATAGCCATATTTCTGCCACTGTTGCTGACTGGGCCTGTAAAATACCCCAAAAAAACTATCATAAAGTACCTGAAATACATTTTAAGTGAAATATAATAAGATCAGGATGTTCTTTTTCTTTCGTTTTGGCGTGGGGTAAGGGGACTCTGGATTTTTTTTTTTTTTGTGAAAGGTTTAAAACTCTCAAATACTAATACTTGGCATCCATCTTTTTTTTCCCCGTATAAACATTTAAGTTTTTTGTTCATGATATAAGTTTAGGGGAATAGAAGGATAATCATGAAATCACAATTTCTTGTCATTTAATTTGAGGGCTATCTTAAGGTTTTCAGTTAGAAAGTAACAATTGGAATTGTTGTTTTATTGCTGCAATGGCTTATTCATAAGTTCTATCATAGTACCATATAACATCTATTCTTCATTTTATCTGCCCTCCTCCTTTCTTCCTTTCAATCTATATATTTTTTTAATTTTCGTTTTTCTTCCCTCATTATTGTTTCTACATCTGCATCATTTGGCACGTAAAAAGTTCACCTAGTCTAACTACACGAAACAAATTGTTTAAAGCAAGACCTTATTAGTAACTTTTTATTATCTTTCCCTTCAGTCAGGAAACACGATCCAGACATTCTACTGAAAAATTAAAAATGCAAATCCTCAAAAAATTTCCTTTCCATGCCCAAAACCATTAGTTATTTTTCTGTGATTAAATCAGAAAGATATGTATTAGAAGTAGATACCTTACATGACGAAGCAACAAGCTTCCCTTCCCGGTCACAACAAAGGGCAAACAACTCATTGCCATGACCATAAAGTTTGTGTGACTCTGGCCATAAAGTATTGTATGCCAGTTGATCTTCTATTGGAGGCTTAGTCAACACAACAGGAACTGCATCAGGAATGCTTTCAAGAGTGTCAAGACTATCATTTGCATTTCTGTCTGGGATATCATGTACAGCTGCACAAGAAAACTATATTAGGTCTTTCTGATAGAGAAAACTTCTGGTCCAAGCCACAGCCTATTTAAAATAATTGTTCTTATCAAAGGATAATTAGCACTAGCAATTTTCCGTCATTGTGTCAAAACATCAAATCAAGAAGCACTAAGGCCGTGATGCAGAACTTAACAAACAAAAAATGGAAAAAGCAAGCAGATTATTGATGCCGTAACTGATCCCTGACACATCTCAAAGTATGCAGCAATAGCATCAAGTAGCTTACTGAAATAAATCCAATTTTTGATCACATCATCCTAACAATATGTCCCTGAACTAGCATCTCTCAACATATTAAACTTGATGACGAGCTATATTAAGTAAAGTTATCAGCAGCTCAACTCACAGTTGTCAACTAAATCTACAACATTATTATGGAGTGATATAATAACTTCCTGCACTGATAGCAGGATCAGGTTAAGCTCTTATCTTCCCAATTTATATGCTTTAAAAAAGCTATTACCATGGACTTGAAAAGTGCAATTGTTACTCAGGTTGCTTTCAACATCATATAATCCAGAATTATAAATGGGACCTTTAAAGTACACTACTTACCAACAAAAACTTCAAGGCCATCACATATAATAAAAGCTCAATGGGTTACAATGAGTTGTTAAATATTATGTGAGAATAGTAAAATGGAATGCATGAAGCTAAATATGTCTCTGATAAGCAGGTGAATAACAAATCAGCTGTTTGCTAAAGCTCCCTCTATTTGGCAGAAGAAATGAGCACTTGTACACATAAGGGTGCAGACAACATTCAACTCCATTGTTATCTAATTAATATCTTAGTGCAATAAGCCACTTGGATGCAACAGAAAGGGAGAGAGAGTCACCATGGACATATATAGGTTTCTGTGACAAGCCAAGAGCAGACATATTGGCTCCCAGAACCTGAACATCGACGTGGAGATCTTCACTGAAAGTAGACTCTTGACAAATGGCATGATTCAAGGTCTTCAAAAATGACAGAGGAGCTTCAAATACCCTAGCAACTTTCTCATCAGCACCACAAACAAACCGATGGTTTCCCTCCCCTTGGATCATAGCCACACAGTTAATGTCATGGCCATGAATTTGAGGACGAGCAATTTCATGCCATGACTGTTGATCTATACAAGATGACTCATTTTTCCAAGGAGCAAAGACACGGGTTGTCTGGAAAGCAAGATATATTTATACACTTTAAATACTTTACGCGTAAGTAAAATTCAGAGCTCTGTCACGGAACTTTGTTTCTTAAGGATTCAAAATTGCTTAATCAAATAGATTCGATGAAGCAATTCAATATTTTATTAATCAACAAACAGTAGTTTAATACATCAAAATATGATTCTGACATTAGGACTAATTAATCCTTAAGTTTCTCTTTTACTCAAATGAACAGGTAACAAGTAGATATGTCTGAAATAACAATACTAACAAAAATTTTTGCGTTGAATCAAGGCACTCTGTCAAAGACACGTAGTGGGACTTGTAAACCGACTTTTATCAAGTTATTAGTAACTGATTAAATCAAAAGGATGACGCTTGATTGTAAACCAAGCCTTTCTACTTAATTTTTTGTTGCGCCCAACCTCAGGCCAATGATCATCACATAACTTTAACTTTTCAGCTTCTCTTTTCAGGACAGTTTCATCCACTTGTAACTAACACAATGAAATTCAAGTAGTTTCTATAGACATTGCAAGATGTACAAGAGTACCCTGAAGAGGGACGACCTTCCAAAGGATATAGACAGTACCTGGTCATGGCTAACTGACAATATGTATTCACCAGATCTTGCCCAGGCAATATCTGTCACAGCAGCAAAATGCCCTGATGGAACCTTTTGTGGTTGCCAACTATCCACATTTACCCCAATGTTTTTCCATAGATGGAATGCTCCACCATATCCATGTGCCAAAATTGAATTTCCATCGGGACTCCAGTGGCCGCCATAAAACCCCAGAGCAGAATGACTCAACTCCCCAACAGTGACAATATTCATCCAAATACCAGATTTCTTCTCAGGTTGCCAAATCATCATTGTCTTGTCCATTGCAGCAGACAGAAGACTTTGAGGTTGATGGAAAAATGTTTCGTCTGTAGATGCAGTTAAAGGAGGTTGCCACTCCACTGAATACACCCAATCCTCATGTCCAATTAGAAGAGATTCCAAAGATATCTGATATGAATTAGAGCCAGATACGAGTACAGGACCTTCAATATAAGATGCTAAACTTGTTCCCTCTTGCTTGCTTGTACCATTGCTGGTGACTGATGAACCTTTATGAGCAATTCTCCATATGCGTATTCCTCTGTCTTGAGACGAACTTACAAGCAGAATGCTATTTGATTGACCATTTGAGCAGATGGGTAACGAGAAGTCTAAACTCCTGATCCAATCTGTATGAGCTTTCAACTCACAACAGTGAATAAACTGAATGCATATACACTTATTAGACCAATATATTCATGGGTCACAAGAGTATTTTCCACAAGAATCATGTAAAATCAAAACTTAGATACCTTTCCTTTCCTATCTCCACAATAAAGATGAACTTTATTATCTAAACCACCCATTGCGATGACCATATGCCCAGAAGTCCCCGGCAATTTTGCCAGTGCAAGAGTCACCATAGGCCTTGAACCAACAAAGTTGGTGTCCAGACATTGCAATTTATAGTCTCCTGAAAAAACAAATTAAGCATTTATATTATAAAAACAGAAATTAGTCAATTCTTACACTAAAGATACCAAACAGGATTGACAATCCATTCTTAAAATACAGAACCATAATAGAGTCATAATGAGAATAATGCTAATAAAATCTATGAAGCCTAAAATCATTAAAAAGTAAAGCAACACTTTACAAACTGTAAATCAGATTAGTTCGTTCACACCATCTGGATACCAATAACGCTTGATCAAAGTATTTTTAAAACTAATACATCTAGAATTCAGTGAATGTATCTACTCAGCCAATCTCTAGTTTGCCAGCAGGAAGAGCATCCGGTTTGAATCACATGCAGACTTAGTAAGAACTAAAAGTACATAGAAACATTGTAAGCATGACTTCTTCTATTCAAAACACAGACATGACAGGAAAAAGTATACAACTAGATCACTTACCTGCAGAAATCAACTAGCCAATTGGAAGATCAGCTTTAAAGTTTGGCAAAAAGGATGAACAAAAGCTGAAGGAAGAAAGTTTTATGAGATAAGATGCTTGCAAGAAAGGTAGACTTATGATTTTCATTTAAGACAATGCCAAGCTCTATCTCAACAACATCTTGCGAGGATAATAAGTACTAAGGAAGCAAACAGTTGGTTATATTTGCTCACCGTCAGGAGCCAAAGGCAGTATCAATTCCCATAAACAAACTGTTCCATCTGAAGAACTAGAGGCAAAGATTGCATCAGTTTCAGAAATCATAATTCCAGTTAAGCATGTCACACCCTTCTTGTGTGATTGTGGTAGTTCTAGCACTTCCCTCCACTGTTAACAAAACCAAAATAAAGGAGTTAGAAATATGACCAAGACAAACTACCAAGAAAAGGAAATTCCACAGAACCCTGGTGCAACATTTGGTTTCCTCAAAGGTACTTTTTTAACAAAACATAAAAACCTAAAAGAATGAAAAAGAAAAACCTTTCTGTCACCAATTGAGAATTCCCATAGGATAATGGCACCACTAGCATCTCCAGACAGCAGATAATGCTGCTCTAACTTCTTTGCTGCTGACAAATAAAACAGTATATTAAGAAACTAATAAAATATAACCAAAGCTAGTCAATCAGAAAAGCATTTCCCGGTATGAATTTATAGCCTCCCATCATTATCTTGGCTTGTCAAATTACAAAGCCAAATGCATAAAACTGCAAAAACCAAAATTCCAACTCTTTCTCATCTCTGAGGACTTCCCAGAAAACAAAGGTAAGATAAGCAATTAATATGCTTAAATAGTAAAATAGATTTACCGGACTACTCTTACTAAAAAAACCTGAACTCTGACAGCAAAAGCATAAGAATCAATAATAGAATGGCATCACGCATAACAATAAATTAAAAATCCATATTTTGAGAAAATAAAATGGAACTAAAAGAACAAACGGGTACCTCTAAAAGCAAACTTATTGCTTGGAATCCAATGAGTACAGTTCACGGAGGCCTTGTGACCAGGCAACGTAGTTAAAATCTGAGCTCTCTGTTCAGGAAAAATTAAAGACAAACGTTTGGAAACATTAAGACTTGAAAAAGCGGTTAAGACAGATAGAAACCGAATAAAGGAGAGACCTTGGGGCAGAAAATGGAAACGGCGTTCTGGGCACCGAAAGCAACCAAATCACAAGCACCCCATGAGACGTTGTTAACTATTCTGTTGCAACCAGCTCCTATAAACAGCCTCTTCACTTCCACTGCTTCGTTGCTGGACATTAGTATATCTTGAAGACGGAGTTTCAGTTCTGTGTGTACAAGCTTCTTCGATATTCACTGGCCGCCAAGGTCTTGGAAGTTTTTTCATCAACTCTTTAAAGTGGAAGCATCAGTTCGCGAAGACGGGAATAGAGAGGAAGAAAAAGAATCATCAGAATGAGAGTGGGTTGTAATGGGCCTTATATTTCAGTGGGCTTCTATAACGTTGAGATCTACCCAAGCAACATTTGCTTTGCTTTACTTTATTTTTAAAAAAATTGCTTTGCTTTGCTTTAGAAAGATTATTCGTTAAAAAATTGAAAAAAGTATTTTTGATTCTAACATTTTATTAAAATATATGCCAGATCCTAATATTTAAAAATATTCAAAATAAAGTTTCACGTTACATTTAGTTTAAATCTTAAATAACTTATGTAATTGCTATCGTGACATAATTTCTTTTATGAAAAACCTAGTTGGTCTTTTAAAGATAACAAGTTATAATGGTTGAATACTAACAACTATTTTCTTAGTGGCTACTTTGTTTTCAAAAAAGGATAATTGTTACACCAATTTGTTAGACTTAAGGGTTAAACAGATAGCTTGGTATTGATTTGACAAGAGAGTTCTAGATATAATGAGTTGGATTGTTGTTATAAATAGAGAGAAGAAGTTCGTAATGATGTCATATTATAGTTCACATATATTAGATGCATAGTTTAGATAATTAGTTAGTTATAACAAAAAGACTCGTACCTCCCATGTATTGATTGTCTTCTTTTTTTTTAATAATATGGGAGGCAAAATGCTACTAACTGCCGATTACAGCAGACACATCTTGGGGATGGTGGTACTGAAGCGATCCTTGTCTAAAGTGGTGATGATCCTTAAAGAAGGGGTAGTGAAAACATGGTAACTGAACGGGAGGCTTAAGGCAAAATTTGCCATCCAATCTGCTGCACAGTTTCCTTCACGATAAGTATGTACTAAGCGGATTTCCCAGTCTTTGGAGAGAAAATTTTTGATCTTAGAGACCAATGTCCAATTGCAATGGACGATAGGATTTATCTCAGTTAAAAGTGTCAATACATTTGTATTATCCAACTCCAGGATGACACGCCTCACACCTACATTTTATGTCAATTCTAATCCTTTCAAAGCTCCCCATAGTTCGGAAGCGATAGGTGTGCAATTGCCAATATGAAAGGAAAAACTCGTCTTCCAATATCCCTGTTTATCCCGCAGTACTCCTCCCGTTAATGCCAATCCACTAGTGCCTTTCACGAGGCTATCAGTATTTAGCTTGCACCAGCCCAGTGGTGGGGCATGTAACCCAATTTGTACCGTATAGTAAGAAGCTCACAGGTTAGCTAGGTTCGTAAGAGTATTTGCCTGCACAATTATTTTAACCCGAGCCATAATCACACCTACTTGAGGATTCAAAGGGACCTCAGAGAATATTCGCTGATTGCACCACTTCCATAGAAACCAACAAGTCACACTAAAGATGATGCTCCATTCAAACTCATCAACAACATAAGTGGCGTAGGATAAATTACCAATCAACCAGGGGTTGGATTCTGCAAAAAAAAAAAAAATCAGAAACAGTGGGGAAGCAGCCTTCTCCAAACTGTGGCAACAGTTGGGCAGTCACGCAGTACGTGGATGCAGGACTCCTCGATGATTAAGCACCTTCCACAGGTATTATCAGTACTGAGGTGCCTGCGACATCGTTCTATGTTAGTCAAAAGTTTGCCCTGCAGAGCTAGCCAAAGAAACATGTGAATGTGTTGAGGGCCTTTGAAGTTCCACGGAAGTTTCAAGTGAATATCCGGTGGGTTCCAGTAGCAATTACATAGCTTCTCACAGGCAGATTTAACACAAAAGCATCGTGAAGTCGTCCAAACATTATACATTAGATCATGTACAGTTGTATTTGTAGGAGGGCTCATGGATGCAAGACTTAGGCAAACAGTGGCTAGGAGTCGGGCCTGGAGAATATTCCAGTTCCATTGACTGCCTGCAGTGACACAATCTTTCACCTAAGCATTTTGCTCGCCTTGAGAAATAGGAGACACTGCTAACTCAGATAGTTCAGTAGTTCTCAGCCAGATATCTTCCCAAAACCGTACGATAGTACCATCCCCTAAAGCTTACTGAATACCTGTGGACATAACTGGCCATACCCGACAAAGTGCTCGCCAAAGGAATGAGCAACTTCCTGCGTTTATTGTCTGAGGTATGGCTGTCACATCGTGAAGATATTTGTCTCGTAAAACCTAAACCCAAAGAGATTGAGGATTAGTAAGGACATTCCAGGCTAACTTTATAAGAAAAGCGTCGTTATTTGCCTTCAGTTGCTGCAGGCTTAGACCCCCCTGATTTCTGGGTTGACAAACATTTATCCAATTCTCCAAACTTAGCTTTCGCTCTCCCCCTTGAGCTCCCCACAAAAATTGCTGGAAATTATGCTCAATTTGGTTGAGGATTTCATGAGGAATGGCAAGGAGAACTGACTGAGTAAGAGTGGTACAACTAGCCAAGGACATAGTATACACAGACCAGCTAGTGAACCTCTGATGAACCTGATTGGCCAGTAGTTGTTAGGTGTTTGTGGTGACTAACTTATGTAGAAGTGTGACTCCCAGATATCTTTCCAAATCTGTTGCATGCTTAAACCCCAATCGGTTACTAAGATATCAAACTTCCCTCATAGATACACTATTGGAGCAGAAGAGGGTGGTCTTGGCCTGACTTACCATTTGACTTGAGCTGTCGCAGAACTCCTGCAACACATTTTTGGTCCACTTGATCACTCGAGGCCTTAGAAAATAGGATGGGGTCATCAACAAAGAATATGTGAGATATAGTAAGTCATTACCCACTGGTTTTAAAAGGACACCATTTCTTAGCACTGACCTTAGCCTCTATGACTTGGGAGAGGCATTCCATGCATACAACAAATAGATACGGAGAGAGAGGTTCCCCTTGGCACAATCCTCGTGAAGGCCAAAACTTCTCGATTAGGTTACGATTCCAAAGTATCTGCAAGGCTGGAGAGCTAATGCAGGTAAGAATCAACTTAACTAAGGGATGGGGAAGTCCAATGTCCTTTAATATATCCTGAACAAACTCCGAGCGTAATCGATCATACGCCTTTTGTAGATCTATCTTAATCGCCATATATTTACATCCTGCCTGATTTCTTATAGAATGAAGGATCTCTTAAGCAATGATAATGTTGTTCGTGATCTGACGTCTCAGTACAAAGCTTATTTGTGATAGATTCACCAAGGTAGGGAGCAACCATTTTAACCGGTTTATAATCACTATTGTGATTAGCTTATACAGAACATTGCATAAGCTAATCAGACGGAACTGGTAAAAATGCAAAGGACTTTCAACTTTAGGAATAAGGACCAAGAGTGTTGAGTTCAGGGTTTCCATAATTTCACCCTTAAAGAAAGCTTCCTGTATTATAGGAACCAACGATGGGCTGACAACTTCCCATTAACTTTGGTAGAAAAGTATGGGAAATCCATCACTTCTAGCCGCTTTCATCGGACCTATGGCAAACAGTGCTTAGCGCTCTTCAATATGGTGCATAGGATTCATGAAGTTCTATATATCCCAGTCTACGATGAGAGGGAATTTACCCCTAAGTGCATACCGATAAAGTCCCCCATCCTCTGTGGTGTATAGGTCAATGAAGAAATGGATTGCTGCCTGGCACAATGCCTCCTCGTCATTGCACTCATTGTTACCTTCAAACTTAAACATATTGACACGATTTCACCATCTCTGTGCTCTTATTTTAGCATGAAAATAAGAGGTATTATGATCTCCAAACTGAATCCAATCACAGCTCGCCCGTTGGTGCCACAAAAATTCCTTTTGCATGAGAATAGTCTCGCACTCCTCTAATAGATTGTGTTCCAGGTTCTACAAATTTTATGATGGGTACTATTCTAATGCCTTTTGGAGGCCAGTCATCTTTTTCGGTGCCCGATGCTGCCAAATACAATGCAGTTCCATTCTTTGGCCACCGTCGTAAAAGCAATAGCTGCTTGATATACATGAATACAAGAATTCCAGTGCGTGTGAACTAAAATTATGTGATCGAAGCGTTTTACGTATGCTAAGTTTTAATATTTATAACCTCGATAATACCACAAGTGCACGGGTCATTCGTATAGTACCTAAGATATCGTTCCCACGAGGAGGATTAATCTAATCCTAAAATCTAAGGCTTAACTAAAATTCGTAATAAATCAAAATAAACAACTAATGCAAAAATTATTTAATCAAACAATCAATTTCAAGAATTAAATTCATAAAATATAAACAAGATAGAAACCACCAATTGAGAGAAAGGGAGTTTTATCCGACCTTAATGAAAATCTAATCGATAATGAAATTATCAAACTACCGGGTCTAAACAGTCCTAGGGTGGATTATTCTCTCTTGAGTTATAATCTTTAACCCTAATTTATAATCCCTAATTTAAATTATGGAATTGTAATATCTCGATTTTCAATTAACCTAAAACCTAAATTATTTCTGAATTATAACTTATAGGAAACCTATGCTCAATCTCCAACCTATGCTTGATCTCTCATTACACGATTTTACCAATTTGATTCAATTCTTATCTATTGAACTACCTAACTCTCGTTAGCTCAATTTTATGATTTTCACTCACTTCACCCTCTCAGTTTATTACCAAATTATTAAGAATAGAACTTAAATCACGAATAACTCAATAAAAACATAATAAATCAAAATTTATTAATATCAAAGATCAAAATCGCGAAGGTGAGTTTACGCAAAAATCAACATTCAACAACACCTATTCTCAATGACTATCCCAATTCTATACATCAATAAAACTGAAATAAAATCGAAAAATACTATTCGAATGTATTAGTGGAGGCAACAATGGCGGGAAACCAATTGTTCCGGGAAGTACTTCGTGTTAAGCTTCTTCTCCGTGTCCCTCTTCCTTCTCTCCTTCCTCAAATCTCTCGGTATGCTCTTTAGGGTTTCAGAATTGACTAATGCAAAATGGTAGCTCTTCTGTTCTTTTATGTTATATTTGTATCTTGGAAGCCCTAAGGTTGATTCGCGGTTGAAACAGTCTAAAAAGTCTCGCAAAACTTGATGTTTTCAGCTGTTTTGTGTTTGTGGGACGCAGGCCACGATCATAGCCCTGCCTACCAACGCCTAACCCTCTCTGTCACGATTGTGGACTAAAGTGCACGATCGTGGCCTGGTTCAGAGCTCTTTGTCACGATCGTGGCCCAAAGTGCACGATCGTGGCCCAAAGTGCACGATCGTGGCCCAAAGTGCACGATCGTGGCCTGGGTCCTGTTGGCTCGCCTCTTTTTGGCCACGATCGTGGGCCATGGTATTGACTCGAAACTCTTCAAAACTTCTCCATTCTTCGCTTTTTACCCTGAAACACTAGCAAACATATCAAGGTACCTCAAAAACATAATATTTAAGCTCAACGACTTATACTAACCCATAAAAAACACTTAAACACATAAAACTAACACAATTAAAATCTAAACACACACTCAGCACTCAAATTAACATTAAATCCATCATAAATTAAATCCTAAAACATAATGCAAATCATAACTATCAACATCCCCATATTTAAATGTTTACTTGTCCTCAAGCAAACAAAACAACAAACACATACTCAGCACACAACACACAGTGCAATAAAGAGACAATTGCTTAAACTTCATGAAATAAATTTAATCTTAAACACGGTTATACACATTATATCTAATTATTAACATATAAAATATGAGTCTAGGGACTTTAAGCAAAATATACAAATTAATCGAGATCTAATTGTTAATTTATTTACCCTTTTTAATTGTGCACATACATTAATAATTTTTTGGTTATAGAGGCTCTGTAACTGTTCTTAAATATATTTTCATGAAAGGTCAACCTTATTATAAGTCCGGTAGGTTTTGTTAAGAACAATTTTTTTTCATTTATTTATTTAAACAAAGACTTAGTCTTTTACTCAGAGGCAAACATTAGTGATGAATGTCGATCCGATTACTTGACTAAGTCATTTTTATTAAACAGCTTGGCTGAAGCATCATTATAGCTTTTTGACGCGAAGGCATACATTTGTGATGCATGTCGATCCGGTTACTTAGCTATATGACATTTTCAACTAGCTACTAGCTCTATTCATAACTCGAAGGTTAGCGGAAAAGTGATTTATTTAACGCACTTTTTTTATTTTATTGCCTACCTTGTTGTTTAAGCTACTCAATTCCATGAAAAATAATAGTTAAGCTACTTAAGTTGA
>JANIIA010000190.1:19431687-19445685 GCA_027478495.1 Erythroxylum alaternifolium
AATCAAAAATAATTTATCTAACAATACCAAAATTCATTCAAATCATGTTTACTAAAATAAAAAAAATCAAGGCCCAACACTAAGGCTCAAAATTGGTTACTCCGAAGGGATAAAATATGGTAGGGTAATTATCAAGAAAATAGGCTAAACAATTGTTGAACATAAGTTCTTTTATCACTTCAATGCTTCTAATTTAACAAACTATTGGTCTCAATATGTACAAAAAAGCAAGTTCTAGAATTATTCAACTATGTATGATAACAAACATTAAAGAAAAAGAGAGCTTAAAAATTCATCTATTTGCTTTTAGACTCAAAAGTCCTCAAAAAAATCTTATGTGTGTAAATAATATGCAATTTTCTTTCAAAGTAACTATTTCAATGTCTCCTAATAATATAACTTAAAAGAACAAATTCTAACTTTCACCCTTTTGCATACTAATTCAAATCAATAATCAATAAAGAAATAAAATATTTATGGACAAATTTTAACTAATTTAGAATATCAGTTAATAAGATATAATAACAAAGATTATAATAAGGTTAAGAAATCCCTTCCCCACACTTAAATTTGTACATTCTCGTCAATGTACACAATAAAAGTATTAAAATAAAAAGTGGAAAGTGCAGGAATTTGGTACTTCCTTGAGCAATAAGAATTTCATATTCTAGATGAGGGATCCATTTGATACTAGGTACAATAAACCTTGCAAAAGTATAAATAAAAATAGATAAAAAGATAAAAGAAAATAAAAATAACAAAAATAGCTAACAAATATGGAAATAAAAATAACATTAAAGTCTTATGCTAACATAAAAAATAGAAACAACATGAAATAAAAATGAAACATATCATAATGCTTGAGTTACCTCCTAAGTCAAACTTATTTAACGTTGTCAGCTCAATGTACCTTTCACGCTTACCATCACCTTGTGTCAATGATTAGTGACTTACTTCCTCCCGTTTCTCTACGTAGGGGTTTTATAACCTATAAATAAGTCACATGTTGTAAGATAATAATAATGAAATAATGCATTAAATTTATAAATCCAATCAACTATATTATGTCCTTTTCAACAACAAATAGTTAAGAAAATAAGGAATAAAAAACTTCCTAAATCTTCAGTTGAATCAAACAATTTGTCTCGTAGAAAGTGGGAACCCTCCGTATTAGAGGCAAATACCAATGATTCATTAATAGTTTCCTCAATTGGCTCCTCCTTTTATTCTTCCTCAATTTCCTTTGTCCATTCTTTTGCTTTCTCTTCCTAGATAAAGGCATTTTTCGCTTCTTCTTCTTTAATCATATTTTGCCACTTCTCTACGTCCTCTTCTTTGATAAAGGCTTTCTCTTTCTATTCTTCCTCTATTTCCTTTGTCATCTATTTGTCTTTCTCTTTTAAAGCATCAGTTACCCCCTTGTCTTCTTGGAATGCCATTTCATTCATGAAATAGACCTTCATCTCTTTTTCACTTTGAGGCATTAATAAGCTCAAATAATATGTTGTATTATACTCAATATATTCAAGTGAAGAAAATCTCTTTTCGAATTTACAACGACTAGTTTCACTTTTGGCAAGATATTGCGATACTATATCAATAAGAATTTCTTCTTGTTGTTGTTGTTGTAAGGATTTAGCTCAAGCATAATTAATCCATCTATAAGCATAAGGGTCGCTCCACTCTGAATTATAATTATTCTTGTAGGGTGCACTTTGAGGCCGATTTTGAATGCCTAGTTGCTCATCTATTTGAGGGATGTCAATATGCTCATTTGTTTGGATTCTCAAATACATAATTTAATTTTTAAGATCAAATTCTTTTAATGGAGGAGAACTGTAAATCCAATAAAAAGGAGAAAAAGAGTCAAACTTTAACAAAACCAACCTAGCACATAAAACAAATTAAAACGTAGGAGTATAAATAAGAAGACATTAAATGGGTAATAATCAACCAAAAGAAAAAGCTATCTTCTTCTTCTTCTTCCTCTCCATTTGTTTTACATCTTATAAGTGTTTAAATACACCATCTTTCTCCTGCATGTGAAGCTTTTCTTATGTATTCTCTTTTTTTGTTTGTTTTGCAGTAAATTTTGAGGAAATTATGGGGTTTAATAACCGACCCTTAAAAAATTATGGAACTTCATATAGGTAAAATTTTCAGCAACAATTATATGCCTTTTATTTGTGAGTTGTAGTCATCCTACACTATTTTATAACTGCAAAGTATATTGTGACTATTTGGGGCAACAATTTGAATTCATGGGGAAAATAAAAATGGTGAAAAGGTAACTAGAAAATGAGGGGAAAAAAAGGATGAAGAAGAGGAGAGGGCGAAGAAGAAAACAATTTTGGGAAATTTAAGATATATTAAGGTGTAAAAATAAGAAATGTAAACATTAAGGGTAAAAATGGAATTTAATTCCTATAAGGGTATTTTTGTAATAATAAAAATAAATGTGGGTAAAATAAGACTTTTAATAGTTAAGTTATTTTAGTAATTATGGTGGTTTAACTAAGAATAAAGTGGAAAGGGGAATAATGTTGGATTATTAAGTGTAACTGGTTTGAAAATTTTTTTAAACTAAGTCCAATGGAATTTTGTAATGTCTAGCTCTGAAGGGCGGATTAAAGAGTATATTGGACTATTCAATTAGTTAGGTCTGAAAATCAGGTAAGGATAACCTTAGACTGCACTCTTAGAATACTATTTGTTATCAATAACTTGTTTTATAGTGAATCATATTTTGAATTAGCCATTAATTTAATTAATTATTGCTTGATATTTTCCTTTATATTAATGATTAAATTAGTCACAAATGCACGACATAGCTCTAGCTAGCATAAGTAAGTATAGGTTGTTCCCATGAAGACAGTGAGTATTAGTAATTACCATTCTCCTATTATCTAGCTTGGAAATTGGATATTTGGTTTTTTATTAAAAATAAAACTTAAACAACTAAACTAAAATTGAAAACAATAATAAATGCAAAAGACTAAGGAAATTACTTAGAAAAATCAATATAAAAGATCAATGTCTAGGTGATGAATCCCCCTTAAAATCACTAAATAATTAACTATTTATTATGCAATTATTTCATTGATTATTGGACCGTAAAAATTCTTATCTTATGGTAGCAACTCTCTTAAGACTATTAACAACTAATTCATCGGTTGATTAATAGAAATCTTTCTAGTTAAAGGCCCTAAGATTGCATTATCGATTTATGAATTCCATTATTAAGTTTGACCCTAATCTAGAGAATTTATGTCAACCTGAACCTAATCCAGTGGATTTATGTCAACCTTTCTCTAGGTTTGCAATGAAATCCTTTCAATAATGGTAAAGATATTCATACAAAGGATTTCTCGATCTTAATTATATGAAATCAAATTATGCACTAATATTTTAGATACATTAGATCAAGCATAAAACACATAATTGAATCATAATAAATCAATCAAAATATTGCATTAAATAAAAGATTAAGACATATTGTATCACAAACTAGCATTCATCACACCTAAACACTAAAAAGCATTTAGTAACTCATAATAGAAAACAAAATCAAATATAAACATGCATGAAACCTAGTAGAAAACAAAAAGTTCATAATTTTAAATCTCCATTTCTCGTCTATTAGATCTTTTTTCAGGTTTGGAATTAATGTAGCCCTCTATCGGATCTCTTTTGATTTTAACTTAGAGTCTCTAGATCATAATCGTCACCTCTTTGGATTTTTCACATCTCAAATCTGCTACTAAATTTGGCTCCACTTTGTTTGGCTTCACTTATGTCCTTTTATAGTAAAATTTAGGATTTCTAGGACATAAATGGTCTATACATGGCATGTAAGATACAACGTATAATTAAAAAAAATACCTAAATTCACTATTCTACACAGGCTCTGAGACTTACATGGGCACACATATGGCCATGTATCTCTAAATTGCTTCAAAACTTTGTTTTATGCCATGTTTTCATCCGAATTCTTCTCTTTTTGGTCCATAAAGGCAATTATAACCTTTAAATGCACCTGGAGAGAATGAAGCATCAAAAATAAAACAAAACTATAAAATATCAAGCAAAATACATCAAATATAGGTGTATAATTATAGTCAAATATGCATCTATCAAATATCCTGTACTTAAGCTTTTGCTTGTCCTCAAGTAAATCATAACCTAAATTATCAACTTTACAACATCTTTCCTTCATTAATTTCAATATGTCCATCCATAGTTTAAATCATCAAATCATATTAATCAAATTAACATACAATTAGAATCAAGTTATCCAAGAACTAACTTCATAAGTCAATATAAATAGTAATCATGTTAATAATCTCATTAAAATCAAAAGAATAAACCATTACACCCTCACTAAGATTTCACTCAACGCACTCAAGTGTTTAGGGTGAAAAGCATCGAACTCTCAATTCAGTGCATGGTAAAATTCTTGCCATAAGCTTGTAAAATTATCACATCTCCACCACTTATAAGGAAATTAGAAACAAAAATCAAAGGTCTTTATAAGGTTGTAAGTATGGTATGATCAGGGTAACAAAAAGGTAGATTTGAGGGAAATTTACTAAAGAGACGTTACAAGAAAACTGTTCACAATATATATAGGTCCATTCATTGTGAATCCATTAGTGCTATATATTTTTCTTTTCTTATTCTATGCTTTTTTTTACCAAATTAATTGCAAGCATTCATCATGTACCATAATTAAATAAACATTAGACCTTTCAAATTTTCAAGTTTCAAATAAGCAAGTAATGTAAATAACCCTCAGAGTTCAAAACAATACAAAGGCTTCAAAAAAATATGATAAAGGTTGATAATTGGGTTATAATTAAAGAATATGGTTAAGACTCAACTTGGTTATTCCTAAAGATAAATTATGGGTAAGATAATTATCAAATAAATAGGCAAAACAAGTATTGAATCTAAATGCCTTTATCTTTTCAACGATTCTATCTTAACAAAATATTATCTCAGTATGCATAATAAAGGCAAATTCTAAAATTATCCCACTATGCATGATAACAAATATGAAAGAAATAAAGAGCCTGAAATATCTTTGAATTTTGTTCTTAGACTCAAAAGCTTACGAAAAGAATTGTTTATATATGCGTAAATAATATGCAATTTTCATTCAACTCGACTATCTCAATGATTACTAACAATATGACTTATAAAAGCAATTTTATTCCAACTTTCATCCTTTACATACTAATTCAAATCAATATTTAATAATGAAATAAAGTATTGATGGATAGATTTCAACTAATTTAGAATATCAGTTAATAAATTTTAATAATAAAGATTATAATAAACTTAAGAAAATTATTATTACCTTCCCCACACTTAAAATTTGTACATTGTCCCTAATGTACATAATATAAGCAAGTCAGAAAGTTGAGTTCTTTGAGTAATATTATTTTCTAATTTTAGGACTATCCATCCAATATTAGACTAATATCCTAAAAAATTATAAAGAAAAAAGATAAAAATAAAATAAAATAGAAATAAAGAAAATAAATACAAAATATGAAAATAGAAACAACATAAAATTTAAAATAAAATCTATCCTAATTTATAGGTTGCCTCCTATGTATTGCTTATTTAACATTGTTACCTTGACGTACCCTGTATATTTTTGCCATCTAAGATTTATGATCAATGGCTTAGTTCCACCTGTTTCTCCATATAGTGGTTTCATAGTCTATAAGTAAATCACATGAAGTAAGATGATAAGAAGAAAATAATTTATTAAATTAATGAATCCATTCACACGCATTATTGTCCTTTTCAGTGAAAAATTATTAATAAAATAAAGGATCACAAAATTCCCTGAATCTTCAATTGACACATGCAGTTTATCATGGAGAAAATGGGAACCCTCCATACTTAAGGTGACTACCAATGACTCATCAATAGTTTCCTTATATAGTTCCTCCATTGGTTCTTCCTCAACTACCTTTTTCCACTCTTCTTGTTTCTCTTCTTGGAAAAAGGTTTATGACTAGTCTTCTTCAATTATCTCCTGCCACTCCTCTATTTCTTCTTTTTGGACTGAGTCTTCCTCTTATTCTTCTTCCTTTACTATCTCTGTTATCTCTTTTTGAAATGCTACTTCATTCATGAAGCCAACCTTTGCCTCTTCTTCACTCTACTGTGTTAATAAGCCAAAATCATATTTTGTGTTAAGCTCAAGATATTTCGAATTTGCATTGGCTAGCTTTACTTTTGGCAAGGAGTTCCATTATTTTATCTGTGATACTTTTTCCTTCTTCATCTTCTTTTGGAAGCCCTTTTCCACTCCTAAAGGTGATTGCCATTCCACAATTTTTAGGATCTATTTCAGTAATACTAGGCAAACTCCCTTATAATTCATCAGATAATATCTTTGCTAGTTGATTAACTTGATTTACCATATTATGTAAGCCTCTATTCTCTGATGTCTTATGTTTAATTCTCGAACAAATTTGGTGATCCTAGTTACTCTTATTTTACGTATTCAGTTGGAGCATAGTCATTCCATCCATATGCGTAAGGTTTTCTCCACTCTAAATTATACGTATTCTCATATGATGAAACTTGAGGTTGGTTGTATATGTTTTGGTTGCTCCCATATATAGTTTGCTGCTTGACATTCCTGATTGTAATAATGATTCCCATAAATGTTGATGGCCTAGACATCGATTAGGCTTCTGAAAACATACGAGGAAATAACTCATTCCAATATAGTGATATTATATATTGTGATGACTCATCATAGCACCCGTAATAATACTTACTACTCCATCCTTCCATTGTGAGTTATAGTTATAATGATGAATTGTAAATCTTGAAAATAACTTAAAATTAAAGTAGAGAAGTTTAAAAGATAATTGAATGAATAAGCCAATGATACAATAAAATAAAATACAATGACATAAAATAAATAAAAAAATAATGGTTAGATTATTAGAATCTAATCTTTCCTAATATTACAATCCCTGAAAATAAAACCAAAAACTTGATTGATGTTTTTCTTTATATCAATAATTAAATTAACTGCAAATGCATAATAAATACAAAAATAATGGTTAGATTATTAGAATCTAGGCTTTCTTAGTATTACAATCCCTAAAAATGAAGCCAAAAACTTGAATGATGTTTTTCTTTATATCAATAATTAAATTAACCGTAAGTGCATAATGTAGTTGTAACTAGCTCAGGCAAGTACGGCTTGATCCCGCGAAGGCAATAAGTATTAGTAATTACCCTTCTCCTATTATCTATCGTACAAATTAAATATTTGTTTTTGATTAAAATTAAAACTTAAGCAAATAAACTAAAATTAGAAACAATAATGAATGTAGAAGACTAAGGAAACTACTTAGAAAAATCAATATCAAAGATTAATGTCTAGGTGCTGGAGCTAAAAATCATTAATTAATTAACTTTTATCGTGCACTTATTTCACTGATTATTGGACCGTGAAAATTCCTATTTTATGTTAATGACTCTCTCTCGATTTCTAACAACTAATCCATCGATTGATTAAAAGAAATCTTTCTAGTTAAAATCCTTACAACTGCATTCTTAATTTATGAATTCTGCAATTAAGTTTAATCCTAATCTAAAGGATTTATGCCAACCTATCTCTAGGTTTGCAATTAAATCTTCAATTATGGTAGATCTATTCATACAAAAAATTTCTCAATCTCAATTATATGAAATCAAATCATGAACTAACATTCTAGATATATTAGAATAACCATAAAACATATAATTTAATCACAATAAATCAATCAAAATTGCAATGAATAAAAGATTAAGACATATTATATCACAAACTAGGGTTCATTACACCTACACGCCAAAAATCATTTAGTAACTCATGATAGAAATTTAAATCAAATATAAACATGCATGAAAACTAATAGAAAACAAAGAATTCGTAATTCTGAATCTATCTTTCTCTTCCATTAGATTTTCTTGCAAGTTTGGATTTGATGTAGCCTTTTATTTGATCTCTTTTGAACTTAAATTCATGTTTTCCTCATCTCTAGATCAAAATCTTCACCTCTCTAAAAGTTTCACTTTTTAAGTTTACTGCTAAATTTGGCTCCTCTTTGTCCTTCTATAGTAAAATTTAGGACTTTAGGACATACACGGTTTGCTACACAGGCGTTTAAGAGACCGTGTATAATTAAAAAACACCTAAATTCATGATTCTAAATGGGCATTGGGACTTCACACACGGCCATGTATCTCTAAATTGCTTCAAAACTTCGCTTTATACCATGTTTTCATCTGAATTCTTCTTCTTTTAGTCTATGAAGGCAGTTATAACCTATATATGCACTTTGAGGGAATTAAGTACCAAAAATACAACAAAATTACAAAATATCAAGCAAAATACATAAAGTCTTAGTGTATAATTATAGTCAAATACGCATCTATCAACGAATAATAATTACATATGTGGATTTATAAAATTTATGAATTGTGTGTATTTATTACATAACTAATTAACAAATTACAAAATATCTTGCATTTATATTTTATTACATATTATGAGGTGTATCGCTTGATAATTCAACAAGAAATTTGATAGTTAAAATTTTCAGTTGTGCATGAGTATAATCAAGAATATTAGAGTAAATAAATCACATTCATGAGTTTAAATAAAGACTAGCTTATAATAGGTTAAGAATAAATTTTGTAAATTGTGAATATGTGGCTTGCTTAGGATAGACTATGTTCAATGGTCATAGATTGATAAGTGAGTGATGGCTAGGTACCTGTTTGTGGAGTAGGTACTGGGGCATCCTGAGTCCTAAGGATGTCCTATGCCGACAGCTAGGTACTATAGTGGAATCGAGATATCCTAAGTCTTGAGGGTATCTTGTGCCCATGGTTAGGCACTAGATTGTTACTCGGTTACTAAATTAGATTGAGGAATTAAGGTACTTTGTGTTGATATTTATAAATACAATTATGTTTCCATTTAGCAAGTGATTATGATGAATAGAGATAAGCTAGCAAACCATTGAATGTATGCCTACTAGGTTAGGCAGAGCCTAGAAAATTCAGTTAATAATGAGATAAAGCATAAATGATAGTAACAAAATATCATTATTGTCATTATTGTGATAAAATTTTGGATATTTGTTGAGTGTTCAGATAAGCTTAAGTATTGTTGTGTATTTTAGTATTATATGTATGTTTTAATCATTTGACTAATTTCTATATATACATATTGAGTTATTTGATTTTAAGGGTATAGTCAGTTACCCTTAGTAAGCAACTCACCCCTTGCTGCTATTTTTTTAGGAGATAGAGAGACTGTCGATAACTCTATTGCACATGATTGATAGAGAGGGGTGTAGGTAAGACCACTATATTAAATTAGGCCAAAAGCCCAAATTGGGGCTTAATCTTTTTGAGTTTGATCAATTTAGAACATTAACTCCAAACTAGCTCATTTAAGGGCTACCATTTCACGGGTCTGATCAATTAAAGATTTTTTTGGGCAAAAATTAGGGAGGGTTATAGCGTCGTTACATGTAGCCAACGTGGCACAATTGTCGTTTAAAAAAATGCCATGTATGGAAGATTAAATTATTTGGATCAAGAAGACCTAAAATTTTGAAAATTTGTAAAGTAAAAATAGAGAAAGTAAAATTCGTAAAATAAAAGACAATTTTACAGAAAGGGATTCCCATCATCGCTCCCCTCTCAGAGACTCTACGCATCTGCATCGTTGGCCATTCTGGTCGAGTCTTCGTACTTGGTTCACACATCCTCAGCAAGGGTTCACAAAGGGTTGAACTGGCCAAATTCACGATTGATCGTTTGTTGAAGGGGTTGTGTTGGTTGGTCCTCACTATCCTCTGATCCGTGTTCCAGTCTTACTTGGTTGACGCATCATCTCTTGAAACTAAGGTAAGCCCCACAATTAAAGTATTAGCCATTAGACTTAAGAGTGGTAAACTTTTGATTCGACAAGGTCTGAGGTTAAAGAAGTGTGAGGTTAGTGTAGTCTGAGGAAGATAGTATGAATGAGATGGGCAGAAGCAAACTAGTATTAGTTTCATCTTCTACTAAAAATGGTCAGTGGTAGAATGGGTAGCTGCTAACACTAGCTGTTGTCCTTTGCTTTACTAGTGGGAGTATTTGTCATATGAGTATGTATTTATTTAATTACAACACTGACGTATTGTTTTTCTGTTGTTGTTTGCAATACTTTGGCTATCATTGATGACAATATAAAGTTCTAATTTTGTTATTCTATCTGAAAGACTCTAATTACTAGTAAGTTAAAGTTGATGTAACAATTGAATTGAATAAGGATTGCATTTAAACATTGAGCCATAATAAACCATTAGAACTTAGTAAGTTAGTTAATGGAATTGTTATGAATATATTAAGCATTAATTTTTGTGCTAGGATTAAAGTTTTAAGTTTCCCTTCACTGTTTCCTTTCAACATTCTGATTGAGTGTTTTCCTTTTGCTGGAGTTGGTTTTTTCGGTTTGACATAATGACATTTGATGAAGTACCTCTGCAGTTTCACTATGCGGGATATTTTTTTAATATGAGTGATAATGTTATGTATGCTGATGGTATTATGGATGAAATTGAATTTGATCCTAACTTACTGAGCTATTTTGAACTGCTTGATGTATGTAAAAGAAGTGGGTATAACAAAGTAAAGAAGATATTTTATCTTATTCGTGGTTTTGAACTATATAATGGTTTGGGAGTTGTACAAGATGATGCTAGTGTGTTAGATATGTTTAGTCAGATGATGGGTACAGGTGGTATTGATATTTATATTAAACATGGTGATGATGCCCCTGTTGAAGTGATTGAGGATGATTGAATGAGGGTAATGTAGTTAAAGAAAATGGTGAGGATGTTAATAATGTAGTTGGAGGTAACGTAGGTAATGTAGACAATGTGCCAAATGTGGAGGATGAAAATGAAAATGATGCAGATATGTAGAATGAAGTTGATACAAATATGGAGGTTGAAGAGGATGAAGACAATTTAGAGCCACCAGATGAAAGCAATGTTCTGGATGAAGATGTCGAAGATGAATTAGAGCAACAAGATGAAGGTAATGGTCTGGATGAAGATGTTGAAGAGGGTTTACAGCAAGGAGATGAAGGTAATGGTTTGAATGAAGATAATGGACCAGATGAAGCTGATGTAGGTGATGCAAATGATGAAGATGAAGATGAGGTAGTTTTGTCTGAATATTATGATAGTGATAAGTATGGAGAACTTGTTAGTGATGTAGATGAAATGATAGATGATGCTACAAAGAGGAAAAGGAAATACCCTATTTATGATGAAAATGCAGCTGAGCTTTACATTGAAGTAGTGATGATTTTTCTTAATCATTTTCAATTTAAGCGTGTAATGAGTTTGTTATCCATTAAAACAAAAAGGGTAGTCATGTTTACCAAAAATAAGCCCAAGTTTATCCAAGGTCAATGTAGGACTAAGAACTGTCCTTGGTATAATATAGAACATTTGATAGGAAGCTGCAGTCATTTCAAGTTAGGAAATTTTGGAACAATCATGACTGTAATAGGGTATATACAAATCCTAGGATAAACACCAGCATCTTAGCTGACATGTTAAAGGATAAGCTTAAAAGGGGGCCATTTATAAAGAATGATGATATAAAATTTTACGTTAAGGATTATTTAGGTGTTGAAGTGTCCTTCAGCATGGTGAGAAAAGCAAAGAAAAAAATTCTAGACAGTATTGTGATCAACATTGAAGAGAAGTTTGGGAAGCTTTGGTCTTATGCTGAAGTGATTAGGCAGACCAACCCAAGAAGCAATGTTACATTGACAGTGTCTCGACTAATTCTAACATCTCCACCTGTTTTTGAAAGAATGTACATATGCTTAGAAGCTATTAAGCATGGGTTTAGTGTTTAGGTATAGATGCAGGCATTTTCTTGGCCTAGATGGATGTTGGCTGAAAACCAAAACTAAGGGTGAACTTCTATGTGCTGTGGGAAGAGACAGAAACAATCAAATGTTTCCTGTTGCTTAGGCTATGGTTGAAGTTGAGTCGACAATCACATGGAAGTGGTTCATTGAAAGGCTGAAAGAAGATTTACCTTACTTGGGCTCCAAAATTGGTTGGACTATAATGACTGACTAACAAAAGGTAAAAGTTTCAAATCAAACTTTTTTTTATTTTCATAGAGAGTGTAACTATTATAATATGGTTATGTTTGCCATTGTAGGGACTTGATAGAGCCATTGTCAATTTGTGTCCAAATGCTAAGCACAGGTTTTATGCTAGACATGTTTATGTCAATTTGCATGGAAGGGGACATAAAAGGGAAGAGATGAAGGAGCAGTTCTGGAAAATTACTAAATCCTTCACAGTAAGGGAATATGAAGAAAATTTGGATAAGCTCAGAGCCAAGAACCAAAGGGTAGTAGAAGATATTGAGAGTTATGCACCAGTTAAATAATGGTGTCAGGCTTTCTAAAGGGAAGATTCCATGATTGAGTTGGTTGACAATAATTTATGTGAGGCCTTCAATAACACTCTGGTTGATGTAAGGAAAATCTCAATTTTAGGGCTATTTGAGCATCTTAAAAGAGAATTTATGAAAAGAATTGTGAGAAAAAGGAAAGAGGTTGCAAAATGGAAGGCTAAATTAGGACCAAGAATATGGGAAGCAATTAAGAAGAGTGTCATGATTGCTCAACATTGTCCAGTGCATCATAATGGAGAAGGAGGATATGAGATTGATCATGGATAGAATAGATATGTGGTAAGGCTTTATAACAAAATATGTTCATGTAAGAGATATACCCTCTCTGGCATTCCTTGTCCATATACTATATGTGCTATTAGAGATAGCAGGGTTAATATTGAAGAGTACACTTCTAGGTGGTTATGGAAGAGTCAATATGTGAAAGCATATGGGAAGGCAATTCAACCAATGCCTGGTATGAAGGACTAGCCTATTACCAATAAAGAAACTATTAGGCCACCAGAATTCAAATAAAGGCCTGGTAGGCCCAAAATAGCTAGGAAAAGGGACATTGATGAGCCTCAAAAGAATACAAAAGCAAACACAAAGCAAGTTATTTACCACATGTCTAAGAGGGACACGATAATTACATGTTCCCACTGCCATATAGAAGGACACAACAAAAGAGATTATCCTTGGAAGGGTCGAGATGTAATTTCTAAGTTGTTTTGTCTTTTATGGTACAACTAAGATTCTTTTCTTTTCTATAGTTATGGTAATCTTCTAGGTTTTTTTATTGTATTATAACTAGTACGAATGGTAGGTTCGAGGCCAGTTTCAAATTATGAACCCAGACTAGTCAAGTGATTTTCATATGGAGCAACAGACAATGAACTCACCACTAACCCCTGAAAACATGCCCATAGTTGAAACCAACACTGACAACCTAATTAGTGCCTCCAAATCTGCATCCAACACTAAAAGGGGAAAGAAAGGTAAAAGAAAAGCAAAAGCATCTGCTACTAACACAGTCTCAGCCTCTGCTACTATGTCCTTCTCTGCTGGTGCCACAACTGCTTCAAGGACAGCCAACACCTTAAGTACTGCTCATATAAATGGGAGTGCAAATGCAACAGCCTCAGTTGTTCTCCCAACACCTGGAGGTGCTTCAAAAGCAACAACAAATATTTGCACATCTTCAAAGGCCTCCGCCAAGAGCAAAACCATAAGGAGAAGAGGGCCTAGTTATGCTATTGCAGATGATGGAAGCAGATTGAGGATGTTGGCAGCTGGCAGATGTAGTTCAAAAAATAAAGGAAAAGGGCCTGTGACATACTTTTCTCTTCAAGAAGAAGCAAATAGGAAGATGAAGAAACGAATGGAAGGGATGGGGGCATACATAAATGGAACCACAGGGTTGCAGATACTAAATGTAAGTGTAAAATTTTTGCATTCTTACTTAACATAAATTCATACAGCTTAACAAGC